>JAUTBQ010153743.1:0-12500 GCA_032361185.1 Lepetodrilus ovalis | reverse complement strand
TCTTAGTGGATAAGAGAGCTTCGAGAAACAATACCCTGGGTATCTTTTCACGAAGCTCTCTTATCCACTAAGAGAGCGGTAGCGCTCGCTTTTCCGATAGCTAATACACTGCAAAGCGAGCGCTACCAGTCTCTTAGTAGATAAGAGAGCTTCGTGAAAGGATACCCTGGTAATCAATATCAATGTCACGTTGCTATATTAATTTTATTAAATGTTTATGTCCTACTTGTACTTATTTTTGTCTTAAATGTTTATGTCTATGCTTTAGCCATATCTTAATATAATGAGGTACATGTATATCTTCATTATGGCACAAGCCAAATTATTCTGTATAGGTACCGTAATTACTCTAATAATTCAAAGAGGAGAAAATATATTAAATTTGTAGCTGTTCGAATTATTAGGAAAAGATGAAAATTGAAAATGATCTGTGTTTGTATAATTAGGGACAACCAAATGAAAGTGTAAAATATGGTTGTTATTGAAATGATAAATAAATAAAGGATTTTTATTGTACATGTAGACTATATGTAATATTTAAAAGCTTAGTTTACCTTTGTGTTCAACTTGTGTTCGTCTTCTAAAAGATCCCTCAAAGTAATGGTCATACTGCTCAGCGGCGTAAAGGTTAACGACAGGATGGTCCCCATCCGAATCCAATATCGAAATCAATATTATTCCATAGATCATGTAGCCTATATTATGGTTGTCCTAATGAGTATTGTGAGTGATGGCACAATTCTGCAAGCCATGCATTAATTTAATGTACGTACACATGGTTCAGGTGTAAGCATCCTAGAAGAAAATTCTCAGATAAGTTGTGGTTTGCTTGGGATATCGGTGGTCCGGTGAAGCAAAGTACTTTGGTGTTGGTTCAAAATATCCAATTATGTTAGTTAATGATGTTCAAAGTTACCACGAGCAATATAGCATAAATTAAAAATATTTGGCAAGCTTTAATGCGTTTTATATGTAACAGACAATCATTATCAATATCTGAGTTAATACAGCTAGCACAGTTGGAAATGGAAAATCAATCGTGAAACTTTCAACTAGTCCTACAGGTTAGATAAGTTTTGTTGTTCGGTACTGCCGCTATGGTTTTTCTTGGACTATATAAACTATATGTGTGTATGGAATCGTTAAACTAGGATCATGAAGGAACTACAAAAACTTTAAAATACAGCAGTCGATATAACACGGTCCGATGCACCGCAGATTCGGATATAATGCAGGGTCAGACATGGATCCCATTTTTATTTTCGTTATTTCCTTGTAATATTGTATAAGGTGGGTACTATAACGCGGAGGGTATGTCATGGACCCCAACTTCAGCATCCATTCCACCATGGAGCTGGCTGCTGTAGGCTACACGCATGGAAACCTCTACTCTGCTAGATGATGAAAACTGTGTTGGCCTATGTGCTCACATCCTCGCACCCCAGGGGTACTTATTCCATTCACTCTCCATGCCATACACCCTGGCACATATTTAGAGAGAAACTTGCGCAAACAGTTTACAGGAGCTATACATAGAACAATGATAACATCTATTTCATTGGAGAGATTTTTACTGCGACTTCATCGGACAAACAATTTCATTGATTGGCTGCGCAAGTTTCCCACTAGATGTGTGCCAGGGTGTACAGCATAGAGAGTGAGCGGAATAAGTAACCCTGGGATACGAGGATATGTGCTCACTACTCGGATGGAGATTTTTCAACATACTAGTACAGTGCCCCCTCGATATAACACAGCCCGATGCACTACGGATTTGGATATAACGTGGGGTCAGACGTGGATCCCATTTTCATTTTCGTCATTTCCCTGTAATATTGTATAAGGCGGGTACTATAACGCATGGGATATGTCATGGACCCCAACTTCAGCATTATATCGAGGGGACACTGTATTAGTATTCGTGATCTCACCGTCTTTTCACACGTTTCAAGTCGCAATCCATTGTGGTTGGTGTTCTTCATGATCATGTTCCATAGAATGATCATAGCTACGTACAAGAGCCATGATCATAACTCGATATTGCGCTATCATCTGTTCCATGCAAGACTAAGAGGGGACAGGTTTTCATTATATATATAACAGTTGGAGATTGTCAGGGATGTTTCCATCAGTGTCGGAAGGATTAATACTGGAACAGTACTGTTTTTGGCCACTACATTAAAATCATGGTTGGTTGACCATAGCTCAGGGGTGTGTTCAGGATGCAATACTTTTCAGGAAGTACTATGAAGCACTATAACAACCATTCTGGCATTCAGCCAACACATGAAGTGAATGGACTGCATGTACGCGCAAACCGATTTCCTGCTATTTTCCTACTAAATTGTTCAGTCAGCCACTACTTTAATAAAAGTAGCATAGAGAAATGTAGCATGTCCTGAACACTTCCCAGGTTCAGCATTATTCCAGCTATATTTAATAGGGAGTCTGAGTGTTCATAGCCATTGTTAAATACATACATGTAGCCTCCATTGGTGACATTTTTTTTTTATTTAAAAAAGCACACCAATTATGGTAAGCAAACATTCTTACAAGATCTTTTTAACCCTCTCCATACTTGAGGCAACTGGAGATGCCCTAAAGAGCTGTACATGTGTCAAATCCAGCAGGGAGAGGGTTAAATGCCTCTCAAATCTTTGACAAGAACTACCTGTAAATGAAGTACGGTAAATAAGTACTGTCAACAGTAAAATATAGAGGTGTGCATGCACAATCTTCCAATAATTTGGATCTGACAAATTAAAATAAGTTAAAATATATACAGGAAGTGGCAACAAAGTTTAAATTCCATAGCAATATAGTGTGTGTATTCCAAATATATATTCTTATCTGTGTATGGATGTGTATACTGGTAATCAAACCAACAATATTGAAACATGTACAATGATTACATATGATAACACTTTATTTCTATTTAATACATATGTACATAGAAGTGGTAGGTATTTACAACAGCAATAATTAGTAATTAAGGTAAAATTAATTCTTGATTGGTTGGTTTCTTCTAATCTTCACCTTAGACCCAGCAAGGTCGTGCTTAAGTTTTTGTTTTGATGACCTTTCATGGACTTTGCTATCAGCCAATCAGATAGCATCTGATCGATATTGTTTGCACTTTTTACAAGCACATATTGTGCTTAGTCTTGATAGCCAATCTTCAACAAATATAGACTATTAATCACAGTCTAACGTACAGTACATTTGTAACAATAAACAATGGTTGACTGTTTCTCAATCTAATTAAAATTATATATGAAAGTTTCACTTCTAAGATATATAGACATGCGTTCAACATTGATCTAAGATAACTGCTATAATGACACTGTCAGGGAGACCTTTGACCTCATATTGACCTACATTCCTTGACCAATCACTTACGAAGAACGCACATAGTTTTAGCCAATCATCAGCCGTCTTCTGTAAGACTGTAGATGCAAGTTATCACCAAACAAGGCATCATCTGTTCATAGTTATCGGCAATGCAGTTATTTCCGTTATTCGTATCCAATATTTATCACATTTAATCTATCAGCAAGTTCAAAAATGTAAAAACTTACTGGCCCGAAAAATTATACAAATAACAAATGTTTACAAAGAACGCAAATTTCTACTAGTCCTTAGGATACCTTTAACATTGGGAGAAATGGCCGGGGCCAGCAGTAATTTCGAACACTGACCGAGAAATGTTCAACCTACCTGCCAAGACAGTGGAAGTGAGCCTGTGATTGGTAACGGTCAAAGGTCGTGCCAACGCCAATCACTTTGGGATTATGATAGATTGTTGTTGAGCTTATGTCCATAATATCTTGGGAGCAAAACTTTTGTATCTAATTTCAATTAGATTGACTGTTTCTGAAAGCTCACTTGGTTATACACTGTATATCAATTTCCAATATTTTGTCACTCAGTTTATGTAAGGTCAATGGGACAGGGACTTAAACGGAGCATCATTAGATCTTGGAGTTGGAGAGTAGCTGATATTAACCAAGATTTAATTTTAATTAGATTGAGTACTGTACAAGGATAGATCTATGAGCTGAACGTTGCTGAGGCTTCCGCCAAACCCCTCTTCCTGGAATACAAAACAAAGAAATGTTTCACAAACGAAAAGAGAACTAATTAATATACTCAATAAAAGTAAAATGAAGGATCAGTATCCTTTTTGAAAATAATTACATATACAGTGCCCGCTAGATATAACGCTGGTTGGGGTCCATGACATACCCCTATGCGTTATAGTACCTGCCTAATATGATATTACAGGGAAATAACGAAAATAAAAACGGGATCCACATCTGACCCCGCCATATATCCGAATCCGCTCTGTATTGAACAGTGTTATATCGAGGGGGCACTGTATTTAGCTTTATATTATTTTTAAAATGAAGTATTTCTACATTTCTACAAGCTATCGGCACTCTTTTTCTATACATAATAGTATAAATTAATAATATAGCAAGCTATTATTATTATTATTATTATCATCATTATCATTATTATTCAAAGGGATACAATTACATACAGTAGTACTAGATCCATTATTATTATTATACTCACGCTTCTTTTAGGAAAACCTCATATATTATTCTGTCAATGTCTGAGCCTGCAGGTTCTTTGTCAAAATCTTGAACCCCAAGTGTTGTCATAGCTGAAACATATAAAATAAATGACAAATGGTTAATATTATAATCATTGACAAATGAATAACAGACAAAGAACCTGGGTGCCTAATCCAAAAACAACAAAAAAATTACAATCTTCTTAACCTAAGAAAGTGCATAGCACATGCTATAGGTATCCTTAAGATTGTTGTACGATCGTAAGAACATTTCAAGAAGAGGCCTCCTGATCATTTGGCAGGATGATGAAGTGGAAATGAAAAATAAATCTCATGGTCATGATGTTGTGTAAACAGGATTCCAGACTAACATTTCGAGTTATTTGCCGACAAGACTAGTCAGGGTAAGTTGCAAAGGCACCAAAGGTGCTAAATTAAAAAAATAGGTTGCCTGCAGGGCAACTTAACTTATCCCTGTATGTCGGGCATACAGTGTTCGAAATTACCGTTAGCCCGGGCCGTTTCTTCCAATGCTAAAGGTATCCTAAGGGCCAGTAAAAATTCATGTGTTTTGTAAACATTTGTTATTTGTATCATTATTCGGGCAGGTAAGTTTTAATGGTAAGTTTCTATCACTGCGGGAATGTGTTTGTCTAGAGGCCTAAAATATTAATTAATACATACAAGACGTTACTGACAAAATGTCATGTTTCGGCTTAACCCTCTCCATGCTGAAGGCAACCGATGCCCTAAAGAGCTGTATATGTTCCCAATCCAGCAGGGAGAGGGTTAAATGAAAGCAAATACACATACATGATGTACTCCACTAACAGTATTCACTCAATATACATATTCTGTTTGAGTATGCTTATGAATAATACTATAACAGCTAGATATATAGGGTACCAACACAAAACTGAAAATGTCAGGACCTGTATCAATGGAAATTTGTTGAAATGTTACCACTGTGCAGATTGGTTGCATCTGCATGACATGCTGCCATGGACAATGCTTTAAGCATTACTATAGACTTACTAGCTTGAATAGTGATACAAATAGTAAAAGACATGAATTTCTACAAGTCCTTAGGATACCTTAAAGCATTGGGAGAAACGGTCCGGGTGAGCAGGTGAGTGATAATTGCGCACCCTGCTATAGCAATCAGGGATAAAAAAAATGTACAACTTACTAGTCTGAATAGTGATACAAATAACAAAAGACATGAATTTCTACTAGTCCTTCTAAAGGATACCTTTAGCATTGGGAGAAATGGCCTGGGCTAGCGGACTAGTGTTAATTGCGTTTGCTGGCAATGCTAACTAACCTTCCTGGTATTGCTGAACAGAGATGTATCCTTTTGACGTTGGATCCAGCATTCCAAATACGGATTGAATGTTGGTTTCATCGAACAAGCATGGATACTCAAGTTTAGTATTCCGGCATTTCTGTAACTTCTCAAGATTTTCGATTACAAATTGCTTGGGATCATCTGTAATTAAGAAAAAATACAATCATAAATAACCAGTATCATTAGAACATATACATTTATAAATAAATGTTCTCATCATTACAAGGAAAACACACACACACACACACACACACACACACACTTTCTCTCTCTCTCTCTCTTTCTCTCACACACACTTGCACAATCCATATAATTTATAGTAACTATTAAACAGTGATCGAAATAGAGGGGGTCCTGGGGGTCATTTGAAAATCTGCAATGTTAAATGTATCTGTGTGACCCCCTGAAAATTGCAGATTTTACCACCATTAACATTGGGCCTATGGAAAATGACCCCCTGATTATTTGCTTGTATTTCGAACACTGTTGGTGTTATGGTCATATACAATGTAAATATAAAGACCACTGCAAATGTGAGTATAATTATTAACCTATTATGTTATAAAGCATATAGTGCCAGTTATGGTGAATCGAGTGGTCATAATACGGCAGATGTTAACGGTGGTGGTCACTGAAACATGCATTTCTAAGATTTTGAAATGTTTCCAACACAGTGGAAACATACTAAACAAACATATTAGATTCATCATATATATCGAAAACAGTTAATCTATCCACAAAATCAAACAAATGAATACCTACAATTGTGGAACAGTGCAGTCATCAAAGTTTTGCAACACATATCTCATAAAATAGTTTTTTTTTCAGTAAATATATGTCAAAAATGCATTAATTAATGGCGGCCATCTTGGATTTTTTAAATATTTTGTTGACTTGACCTGATAGTAGTCACTAATAAAACAATATGCAAAGTTTTAGTGCTTCTTTGTTGACAATAATGCTTATAATTGACATACATGTCTGAAAGTACTGAATTTATTGAATTGGTTGGAATCGTCTTGAATTTGGCGGCCATCTTGGAAATTGTCTATTTTATTATTATTTGTATCATATCAAAAGGAAGATAAAGTGCCTTAGTACATTATTTAAAAGTGTTATGTACAAAATTGTATGTCTAATGTTGATTAATATTCCAAAATAATCAAATCTATGGCCGCCATCTTGGATTTGGCGGCCATATTGGAAAATTTCGGTTGGCCCCATATCCATATTTTCTTGTACTGGGGTGAAGAACATATCTGCCAGGTTTCATGCTTTTAACCCAAAGTGCACAATTTAGACCATAAGCCGCTGGACTAATGCATGGAATACCTACAAGAGAGCGGAGTCACATACATCAGCGGACAAGTCCTCGTCGTTGTAAATATTTGATTTGACTTATATGTCATAGGAGGACACCTGGAGCGGGTCAGATGGTAATATACAGTAGCAGCGATCGCGGGCGATTAGTCATTAACACGAGTTTACGTATACAACGAGTACTATTTCCTTGAATACATTATTTATTAGAGAGAAAACACAGTTCTGTGAATATCTATGGATAACGCAATCAATACATATAGTTTATTATTAATGGCAGCAAGTTTAATGAAGAATGCCTCTCAAGAAATCATACCAACACAATATTTATGGCATGATACTGTGTTTAGAAATGTGTTAGTACTTCTACAATATATCAGGGCAACACACGTCAATTTCGTGTTACTAATCATTATCTTACTAGATGTCCTACAGGTGAGGGGCATGTTTAGAACACATCCTGGCGTGGCGTCCGTCCTCGGCATCACCAACCTCGCAGTATCTCAAGCCGCTGTGTTATTTGACCAGTCTAACTGACTTCATTATTCATTGCGTGGCTTCCCTAGCCAGGTACAAGCACGTCTAGCTTACTTTATTTTCCAATACAATCAATCATAAAGAACTTGGACGCGTGACTTTCTAATTGCTTCCCATGGGTTTCGCTCCTACATCAAGCAGAGATAAAACAAAGAGGTGGTGTCAGTTAAAGCATAGCTAAAGCCGACAACGTGGGAAAAACTAGTAATATTAGCATAATGGAATGTGAGAATATTAATTGTAAATATGTATCTGAGGCATAATGATTATCACGACGTAATATGATTACCAATTGCATTCATAGTAATATAGAGGACGGGTATTTAATAAAATATGTAGTTATTCATAGATCTGTATAAAGGTATACTATCACATACGGTTGACCTAGACAATGGTCAAACTAATTTCTACCTGGGACTACTTACCTTTGATTTATCTCCACCCAAAAGTTCACTGACGCACTTATTCCCCAACAAATTTATATGAATTCAGGTTCCGGAACATTAATTATCTTGTCTTTGACGCATCACTTGATCTATGAAGGAACGTAATCGTGTCGTTTTATATTTTCTTCGTACAACTTTGAGTTATTTCCCCTTGCATTAATAATGAAGCAAAATAAAATATACGACCACCTTCAGGTTGACGACCGCTAGTTTATACACTTGATTCAGACTATTGTGGGATTGCATTGCTAAAAAAAACCCACATAAATATCTGTGATAGTATGCCTTTAATTTAAGTATACAAAATATACAACTCAATATTAGGGATCGCATTCACAGTATTTCTATTGAAAAAGTATATTGCCAAAAAATACAAACGTCGTTGAAAAGTTTGAGAAAAAAATGGCCACCATGCACGGTTACTCAATCATGTTAATATTTAGTTCTTGTAATCTACAGTTATACTGTATTCTTAGTTACTCGCTCTTACATAATATGCCATGTATACACCTATTCGTATGCATTCGTTTGTTCTTTTACTTTTATGTACATGTGGATCAACTCGGTAATATGGCTTCGAATCCATATACTCTATTCTTGTGACATAGTAGGAAGACACGACCAAATATGAAAAATATACATCTATAGTCTGGTTACTTTATATAAAGCCAGAGTCTATATTAACTATAAGCTACATCTAAATTAGAAAACAGAAACCTGGTGAAACTAATATATTGGTCATGTCTAAATTGAAATAAATACACTGCTGAGACAAATATTGGTCATGCCATAGCATGACCGGCATACACGCTTCCGACGGCTTTGAAAATGCATAAATACTGTATATATATGCCCACAGGATCCCATTGATTCAGACAACGGTAACACTACAGAATCTTCCGTTATACCGTATACCCAGATTTTGTTTTTATCTGATGTGTTATTGTTGAAGGTGGAGTATGACAGCCTTCAGGTATTCCTCGAGAACTTGAAATCGCATTGGATGAATTAAAGGCACCAGATTCCCCGAGCCGAGTTTCGAAAGTTTCTATCTAGAAAGATTCCTCATCTTTTGGCCGTTAATTTATTCAGTTAAGGATAACAGTTGTCTTCCTCAGTCTTTCAGTACCAGCCGGTGTTCGCAGATCTTCTGCAATAGTCGGCGTTATTGATGTTGCGGGTTTCCCCTATAGTTTGCATAAGTGCACAAAGGTCACTACAGAAGTAAAAGGACTGACATGAGGAGGGCAATGTTTCGTAATGAACGTCTACTATACAGGGTATCCTTTCACAAACCTCTCTTATCCACTAAGCGACCATAGCGCTCTCTTAGCAGTGCATTATCTGTGGTCTCTTAGTGGTTAAGAAAGCTTCGTGAAAGGATACCATGGACTCTGCTGAATGTGGAATACATCATAAAATAGCGGAACTTCCGGTTGGTGTACTTGTATTCGAATCTATCAGGATGTGAGTACCGACTGCTGACAAGAGAGGTGGCATGACATATTTACCCACGTGAAACTTCTACAGAAGTGCAACGTCAAAATATGCGTTCGTTTTGAAATTTATTGTGTTCTATACACCACGTGTGTCACGATATAAATACAACGTTTCTGTAATAGTTGGTAATATTGAAATAAACGAACTTTGAACTATGTAGAATGTATTTCGTATACTGCCGCTATCAAGCCTTCTTATTTTATTCACAGGCAGCTAGATTTGATAATTCGTGGAACATTTAATATTGAATTACATCATGTAGAAACTAATCTTATTAAGTTATTAGAAATAACAATTATGGTCACATGTGTAGATATAAAAGGGCTGGTACATGTTGCACAGACATCCTGTGGAATTGTAGCTGTATTTTCATAAATGTAATGCAACGTACTGTATGTGAATTCGGGGCCAAATCATTACGATTTGAAGTTTCCCTTAGATCGGTCTATTACGGCGTTATAACCACTGTTAAAGAGGTGCACAATAATGATAGATAGTCCAATTTTACCCAGAAACTACATGTATAAACATCTTCAGATACAAAGACAACAACCGCGTTTTTTTCTTCAAAGATTTCCTCGAATGACACGTGTTACGTAAATAGCTAGTACTGTATGTGTATATATAAGGATTCTACGTACTATTTCAAATGCAACTCATTGGCTCAGAATGTAATGCTCGCAACGTTGATTTGCCCATTTGGGGATTCCAAATACTAGTTACAAGTTGTATAATTATGTGGTATAATATAGACGGACATGTCCAGTTATACACACATGTTTATATCGTTTAAAATTAAAACAAAACTTTTTATTTCACATTATGCACAAACTTACATTGCTGTAACTTGAGTAAGAGTTGAAACTTGGAGTCAATGGGAGAAATCTCAGCTGAGCAAACTCTCAAACTCAAGTTTGTTTCCAGAAATCGGCGCCTGGAAACTGGATCATCAATACAAGGTAATGTTGCCATTCTATGATTGCAAAGCGATCTGAATTTAGGGCCGATAACTTATTTATGAACGTCCAATTTTCAAGAACATTTTACTGACTACCCGGTATATGTGCAATATCGATCTCCAAACACTGTTGGTGATCGATGCGTATCAGAAATAGTAGGAAAGGCAATCGATAAGCAAACTTCATGCTTATGACCATATCACCAATGGCAACTCACAAACAAAATGGCGACTCATGAATTTGTTTAGACTTTCCATATTGCACACATTTGAATAGACAAGTCATCTGGCTTGTTGTTGCCGTATTGAATACGGAAGAGGTTCCATTTGAATACCTTGACCGTGACATCTGCTATTCAGACAATTAACGCTGGTGGCAACGCAGTGTGTATTATAATAACATACATACTTAACGATCCTTTAACCTTTGTACTACGAGTTGGTGTGATTCATTGTCGAGCGGAGTGAAAGCGATATATTAGTGGAAGCGGGTGTACACCAAATTGGGCCACCGTGCGATTCAATCAAATATAGGTGATAACTAAAAGCAAAGACTTGATTTTTCGGTTATTTCACCACAGTGCCTGACGATGGAATCAAGCAACAATGGTACAGAGGGACATAAAGATGGTCAGACTGAACAAGGACCGGATGCGAAGGTTTCGCAACAATCGGAAACAACAGCAAATGCGGAAGTTCCTGACGTTAATTCTAAAACAGAACCAGATACCCCGGCAACGGATAGTAATGGAAAACCACGTTCTCCACCGAATATACAATCCGAGCCACAGAAGCCCCAACCGGAAGTTGATTACGGATCCTCGCAAAATCCCGAAAAGACCCAGCCGATGACTGCCGAAGACGTGCAGCGGGGACCAATGGCGGCACCCGACTACGAAACCGTGATGGGACAGATCGCGACTTCCGTTGTGTATGCGCAGCCGCAGCCACAGCTTCCGCCTCTAGCCTATATCGACATCATGCCGAAAGTAATTGACCCGGGAAACATCAAATACAAAAAACCTCCGACCTTCCAACGATTCAGGTAAGAATTTGCAATACACAGAAAGCGAATTTAATCCGCGTGGGATGGCTTGAATAGCTGGTGCACTAGTATGTTAATTCTGTACCAGATACACTGCACTTTGAGCATCTCCGGTTGCCTGCAACACCGAGAGGGTTAAACTTAAATGTATACAATCACAGATAATTATGGTTGTTCTCAGGTAACTGCAGAGTACATTTTGATATACATAAAATCATGTTTGTACTTTTAAAAAAATCTCAACGCTGTATGGTAGATGGAATTCCACTATTAATGTACAACCGCATGATAGGTTGAGTCGAATGTACAAACTAGCGGTCGTCATCCTGAATGTGGTGATATATATTTTTGCTTCATTGTATTAATACAAAGGGAGATAACCCCAAAGTGGTGTAACGAAAGAATATCGTTACAGCTACATTGCCTATAAGATCAGTTGATGCATCAAAGACAAGATAATATAAAATTTATGATAACTAACAAATGTTGAAGAAGAAGTACATTATAAAAAAAAAAGAGTAAAAGTTGTACAAATAAAACGTAAATAGTCTCAGACAGAAACTCATTTGACCATTATCTAGGCCAACCAACTGTGATTGTATGCCTTTAAGACCGCAATAATGCCTACGGGTAGAATCGAGTAGTATCCCGTTTGTTACACAGGATGCATGTTACATGTAACTATTTTTGTGTTTAAAGGGGCAACTTCATACTTGCACGTATTTAATCATAATTTTTTAATATTTTTATTATTTTTCTATATAATG
>JAUTBQ010153732.1:0-13615 GCA_032361185.1 Lepetodrilus ovalis | reverse complement strand
GTTAGCAGGTGGAACTTTAAGGTCTTCAAGTTCAAATGCACTGTTTAGGTAGTCTAACTTTCGTAGTGCAACACTATTCGCATAAAAAAAATACTTTTATAGTAAAAAATGGTTATAACGTCCGACCCTTGAGGTTACAACCCACTAAGCTCCTCACTCGTAACAATCTCCATAGAAGCATTTTTAAAATCTTTTGGATTATTTGTAATGAGTAGCGTACACTCTGCTTTTAAAGCACAGATATAAGGTCAACTATAACATTGGTATATCGAGAGCCTTTTTTACTTTTATAGATTTTGAATCTACATCTACCAAAGAGCCTTTTGGAGCTATACCAATCAAAGCATCTAACCCCTCTAACCTTTTGTTTACAATATAGGTTGCTAGCGTAAATGTTTTTCGTTGAGATTTTGTCTGATTTTGTAAAGTAGTCATACTAATCCTTTGTATTATTTATTCATACTTTATCATAAATTATTTAACCCTACCCCTCCTCAATATGCCAACTATACACAGCCGTATCTTCCCCAGCTGTCACCACAACCAGTCGGGTTCCATGTTCATCATGAAAATTAAAAAGACAATATCCATATCTGTAGGAGAACACGCTTCTTTTTTCACGAAGTTCTTCCTCTGTTTTTTTTATAAGTATATCATAGAAAAAGAGCTTAACCGTTGTCACAACCCCATCAATAAACTACTCAAAAATCATAGCCTTCACCATATAATAAACAAACATAAAAGTAGGAAAAGCGATAAAGAAAAACATCACTGTTGTCAATGGATTTAAATCAGGCATACTCTCATTTATCTTGTTTTTAATAGATTTAGCCTTTTTCATAGATACCTTTTTGGCACTCGCTCTCCTAGAAGCCTTCAAAATATAGAGACCAAAAAGAAAAAGAGCCGTTGCTATCATATAAGCAACATAGGGTTTATCGGAGAGGTCAAAACTGGCTATATCTCTATCTTGTGGTAAGGTTTTGGTTATGGCAATATAGACAGCAAAGAGTATAGACCCCATACCCAAAAGCGTTAGCTCAACTACACCAAGATTACCATCTTTTTTCTCATACTGTTCTACTTTGCGATGCTCTTTCTCTTCAGAAACAACCTCTTCTATAGGCTTACTCACAACCTCATCTTTTAAAATAGAACACTGTTTAAGAACATTAGAGACTTTTCGATAATAGATATATTTGACCAAAATAAAAAGCACCAATGCAATAGAAAAGAGCAGCTGATTGTAGAGTTCATCTTTAACATCATACCCCAACCAATAGAGTACTCCTATGATGATACCCATTAAAAAAAATGAGGGTATCATTAGAATAAAAGCCAACGTTCGTGTGACTAAAAAACTTCGATACCCCTCGATGTCTTGAAGCTCATGTTGAAGAGAGATATCATTGATAATATAATACACATCGCCTTTTTTATAGAGGGTATTTCCTTTATCATCATGAGTAAAAATATCACGTGCTGTAAAATCATCATAATTAGACATCAACTCCTCCTTATATATTAATCATATCTAAAGAAGTTATATTAAGTCAAGAATAGAGATATTTTTTTTACTTATGGAAATGTTACTACCTCCAAACCTCTCCCTGCAACTTCTCCATAAATCTTCTCAGTACATCTTGGGAAATTCTCGCTCTCATCATCGTAAAGTTGTTATCTCTATTACAAAAAAAGACTTCATCTTTATTTATCTTAAATCCTGCATGAGCAATGGCATTTCTAAACCGATACAACACACTGAAGTAGTCACAAGCTATCTTGTTGTGTGCGACCATAAGAATCTGATTGGCTTTTAGTTCAAACCTCTCTAAATCAACTGAACCTTTTTGATAAATAGAGACATCAACACCCCCTATGCTCAAACACTCTTTTCTATGCACATCCTCAATACCATAATATTTAGGAAAAGAGAGTTTCTTCTCCCTCTTCTTTTTATGTAACACCCTGTAGTTAGCGACAAAGGGTTGCCCATACTCCACCAATTTTAGACCATACTCATAAGCCTCTAACTGCTCCTCTTCCCGATGAAAAAGTTTGGTTGTACTCTTTTCAAATATCCACTCTTTCTTTTTTTTATCCTGATTAATAAGCTTTAACCCAATACCACGGAGTTCACCTTGGCTCTCTTTGGCTGTAGACTCATAGAGAATATTGTGCGTAAAGCGATAAACCACCTTGGAGGCAGAAAAAATAATCTTCTCATTACGCTCTTTGTTAAAATGCTCCACTGATTTGGGTTCATTCCCTGCCATATAAAAAAGTTTTTTAGAGACTATAAGATGATTTCCATAGTAAAAGTAACCCTCTTTTAACTCAACTGTTTTAAAATTTTTCAATGCTTTTTGAGTAACTTTTTTGCCATCTTTATAGACCAAGGAACTTCTTGCTTTTTGAGTAAACTCACTTTTACTTTCTAGTGATAAGATGCTTCGGATATCTCCTTTTTTATCTAAGTAAAAGACCAAATGAGGTTCACCAAACGCTTTATAACTCTGCTTCACACCAATAGGAAAGCTATTGGTTTTTCTATTTTTAAAAACATTGGGGTTCTGCTCTTTTACATAAGAGGGCTTCCCCTTTAGCACATAAACTTCTATCTTCCTTGCCTGTTTGGGTTGAGAGGTTCTAAAATAGAGTTCGTCAATATCTACAAGCGTATACTCTTCTCGTTGACACTCTAACCACCACCCCTGACTGTTTTTATAGTAGAGTTGGTTATTCGCATCTTTTTTTTGGTAGTAAAGTGGCTCTTCATTGTCAATATACTCTATACCTTTTTCATAAAATCGTAAAAAGCAGAGTTGATTAAAGTGAAATGGCTCCTCATTATTAAAATAGAAAGCACTTGTGGTTTGAGAGCTTTTTTCACGCTCATTGTCTAAAATCTCAGAGCTTAAAACAAACTCTAAGTAGAACTTTAAAATCAGCTCATGGTCTGAGTGGTCTTTTTGAGTTAGTAGTTTTTTTAGGGCTTGGGGTGTTGGTTTTTGACAGGTCATTCTTTCACTCCTTTAATCCCAATATTCCTAGCTACATCTCTTTTCATTTTAGTAAAACTCTTATCTTGTATATCTCCATCAAATAGCTCTTCTCCAAAAATATCTTTTTTAACTTGGTGAGAAGAGATTTTTAAAATTTCAGCTATTTCATTTAATCGTGTTTCACTATACTTCTCTTGTTTTTCTATTAATTTCAATGCTTCATGTTCATGAAATCTATAACGATTTTCTAACTCAAAAGCTTTTATATATTTTTCATAGTCTTTATTTTTGGGATATTTCATTTCTAAAACTAACTTATTTTTCTTTACTTTATCTGTATAATAGGCTTTAAACCTAACATCCTTTTCTACAGAAAAATCTTTTGAAGTTGGACTAAGATAATTTTTTTCTAAATTTTCAATAGTTTTAAATTTAGTATTACAAGAAGAGCAAGAAGGTACAAAGTTATATAAAGATAATGCCAATATAGGACATTTTGATTTTGGAAGAAAATGGTCAAGTGTAAAATGGTTTTTTTGGCTTTTGAAATCTATTTTCCTTATATCTGTATCTTTAACCTTCTTTATACCCTTTCCTCCCATTTTTTCTACTTCTGCAATAGTATTAATATTTTCATTGATAATTCTCTTAGCTCTAGCATCTCCAATTCCATCTAATAATATTAAATCATCATATTTTTTTGCTTTTATAACATCTAAAACCACTTTATACTCTATATTATCAAACCTAGTAGCAAATACATTAATAAAATCAATATTACAAAAATAACAGGTTTTTAGATTTAACTCTTTATTATAATTCATAAAAAAACTTGAAATTTCAGGTTGATATTTTTCATAATCAAATAAGCTTTCATATTCTGATTTTACTTTTTTATTACTATTGTCTTTTTCAACCTTTTTCTGAGGAAAAACATTATATATCTTGAACAAAACATCAAATGGAGCGATAACTAAATCATTAAGGGATTCGATTTTATAAATTTTAAAAATTCTTTTTGTACAACAATCTATATTCTTCATAAAACTATACCAACTATTATTGGTAATTTTAAAGACTTTTGTATACTCTTCATTAAACTCATTTATATTTTTAGGATAACCAATCTGTATCATTTTTTAGCCTTTAATTCAGCTATCTCTTTTTCAAGTTCGTTAATTCGATTATCTCTAAAGCTCTCTTCCCCTAACTTTTCTTCAATAAACTCAATATGATTGGTAATCACTCCTTTTATATATTCTTCTCCTATATTATCTCTAATAAAATAGAACTCTTTTTTTACATCATTATAATTTTCATGTTTATTTCCATCCTTAACAGCGTTATAAAAATCTACAATTTTTTGAATTTTCTTTAATGCAAACTCTCCCATTAAACCTTCATCCATAAAGAATCCATGAGATAAAAGGTTATGAATATTTGCTCCAAAAGGCTTTATCTCCAGTTCTTTTGAAACATTAATACAATCTCCATCTCCAAAATTATTCAAATCTAAATTTGGATATTTTGCATTTGATTTATTGTTATATTTATCCAAAAAAATTATATTTTCTTTAGGTAAATCAGAAAGCATAAAAGGTGAATGTGTAGTTAAAATAAAATTAACTTTTTTATTTTTTTTCACTTTAATTGTAGATAAATAATTAATAAGTTTTTTCTGCCACTCTGGATGAAGTCCTAATTCAATTTCATCTAAAAGAAAAATGATATTTTTTTTAGTTATTTTTTGAATAAGATTTTTTATATTATAAAGAATCTTTAAAAATTGGATTTCTCCAAAACTTAAAAAAAGTAATCCTTTTGCATTTGTAAAAATAAAGTCAACTAATTTACCTTCTACACCAATAGTCTTATCAATTTTTCTAATAGGCACTTTATAAAAATATTTATAAGAATGTTCAAAATAATAATCTTTAAAATATTCTTTTATTTCTTTTTTATCCCTAAAAGAAGAATATTCTTTAATCTCATTCTTTGAAGCTATTTGCACGTAACATATCTTAAAGAATTTATCTTCTCTCTGTTTTTTATCTATATCAGAATATAATGATTTAGCCAAAAGCTTAATATCTTCAATTATTGCTATATTTGACTTGAAATTACTATCCACTTTAGATGGTTGCAGTAAAAAATTATTATTTTCATCATAAACATATAGCTTCTTAGTATCGTTAATAGTAACATCAAGTAATGACTCATCAGTAATCGAATAATCCCAATAAACAAGAAAAGTATCATCAATATTTTCTTGTTTATTATTGATAAAGATTTTTGCTTTATCAAAATTATCTTTTTGAGTTAATGTAATAAATTTTTCGAGAAAAGCTTTTAAAACACTACTCTTACCACTCCCATTCTTCCCGACAATAGCCATAATATTTATATTTTCAGCAAAAAAACCAGAAATATAATTATCATTTTCATTAATGGTCAATTCATTTTTAACATCACCATACGTACAATGAAACTGAGGTGAAAAATTAAACCCCTGCTTCTTTATATTTTTATAATCCTCAACCCACAAATAGACCAACTCCATTAAACTCTCCCTATTGTTATTATAAATATATTACAGCAGAAATTATTAAGCCTTTCGGCGAAACTTCCATTTTATACAGATTTGATTTCATGGTGGGCTGAAAGCACCACCCTACTGTTTTTAAAACACTTTATAAAGGATGGATTTAAGAGTTTATTTTCCTTTTTATCGTTAAATATACTATAGCAAACTTCCTATGCTATAATTCAAAAAACAAAAAGAACAACCCCATGAGCTTCAAAATAATAACTGCTGGCATCTTCACCACCCTCCAAGACCAAGGACGAAAAGGATTTAACCACTTAGGGGTTACCCACTCAGGTGCCTTAGATGAACACGCTTACCTTTGGGGTCAAAAACTACTCAACAACCAAGATGCCAATGCTTTAGAGGTGATGGTGGGATTAAAGCTAGAGGTGACGGCATCAACCCATATTGCTATCACAGGGGCTGATTTAAACTTTAAAATCAATGGTATCGCTCAGCCTATTTGGCAGACGCATCGTGTTAAAAAAGGGGATGTTTTATCATTTGAAAAGAGGATTTCAGGTCAACGAGTCTACTTGGCAGTCAAAGGGGGTTTTGTGGGTAAAAGGGTGCTTGGCTCTTATGCGACTACCCTTAAAGAGCAGATAGGTCAAAAGCTTAAACGGGGTGATACTCTCCCCTTTTACCCCCACAGCTCGAACCATCTCTATCGACTTAAAGAGAGGTATCGTCCCAACTATGATGAGCCACTTACCCTGCGTCTGATTTTGGGTTATCAAGATGACTACTTTACGGCTGAACAGAAAGAGAAATTTTTTAAGAGTAGCTATGAAGTGAGCATACAGAGTGACCGAATGGGCTTTAAGCTCAAAGGGGAAGCGATGGTTCCCAAAGAGGGAGGGATTATCTCCGAGGGCATCGCCTTTGGGTCGGTGCAGATTCCTAAAGATGGGCAACCCATCGTGCTACTTAAAGAGCGACAGACCATAGGAGGTTACCCAAAAATCGGCACAGTACTCCCCTTAGACTGTTTTAAATTATCACAGGTCTCTATGGGTTCTAAAGTTCAGTTTGAACCCATTAGTATAGAAGATGCTCAGTTAATCATGCCACCATTGACCATCGGCTGAGTTGTAGCCACCTACCCCCAAACCTTCTGAGAAGTAGAAACTGAAGTTGCCATCGTCTAAAAGTTGATAGCCACACTCCTCTAATGTAACTTTAGACTCATTCGCTTCTAAACTAGAGGGGTAAGCTCCATTCTCATTATAAGCATCTGCCAACAGAGCGATATAAGGAGAACAATCTTCCTCATAATGCTGGGTATCTCCACTGGTAATATAGATAACAAAGAGTATATAAGCGAAAAAGATAGCCACTAGCATAAGTAGCAATTTAAGTAAAAACCGTTTTTTCATTATGTAAGCCTTTTGTGATTTCAAGTCTTTTTTTGTTTCAATATGTTTTAAATGTTAAAAAATATTATACTATAATAGAGGTACAAAAGGAGTTATTATGAAAATAATTAGGCTATTATTTATGAGCTTATTTTTTATAGGCTGTGGTGTAGAAGAGAATTACATTACCGATTTTGACTACATAGACAACCGTGAACGAGCAGATTTCAGTAACGCATATGGCTACTACGGTAATGATGTCATCTTTGGTGAAGAGTATATTGTTGGTGAATGGGTTCTCTACCATACCCAATCCAACTCCAGACTCTTTACACGTTTCTATGCCGATGGTGAGATGGTCATGGGCAACGCTTCACGTTATCTTTATGGTCTCTCTTCTGATGGTTTATCCATTGACATTTCTACAGGTGAACGGGTCAATATTATCAGCTCACACATCTACAGAGAGCTCAATGGTCGTCCTTGTTATCGTGTTGAGATTCTTGACTACAGTGACTTTTCAAAAGCCGATATGTGTCCAAGGTAGAGAGATAGATGAAAAAATTAACAGTAATTCTTATCTTCTCACTGCTTTTTGTTTACATGGCAGGAACACACCTTACCAAAGCAAATCATAAAACTATTGGAGCGATTCCTGCTGATTTAGAGCATAGCAAAGAGGTCTCTTTTTTAAGCAAGAGTGGTGCAAACATCTCAGGATGGCTCTTAGAGTCTAAGCAAGAAAAAGGTGGTATACTGCTCCTTCATGGGGTACGTTCTAGTCGTCTTCAGATGCTTAATCGTGCAAGATTTCTACAAAAAGCAGGCTATACCGTACTACTCATAGATTTTCAAGCCCATGGCGAAAGCTCTGGTGAGCAGATAACTTTTGGTCACCTAGAGTCTCTCGATGCCGAGTCAGCCTATGACTACTTAGAAAACAATATCTCAAATCCAAATATTGGAGTCATAGGTATCTCACTTGGTGGAGCTTCTGCCCTACTTGGTGAAGTAAAGCTCAAAGCCAAAGCGATGGTTTTAGAGAGTGTCTATCCTACTATAGAAGAGGCGATTGATGACAGATTAACCATTTATCTTGGCTCTTTTGGTCACTACTTCTCTCCCCTCCTCACCCTACAGTTAAAACCCCGTATGGAGATAGGAATAGATGACCTTCGACCCATCGACCACATCGCTAAAGTAAAAGGTGCTCTGTTGGTCATATCGGGTTCAGAAGACAAACACACCACCAAAGAGGAGACCCAGAGACTCTTTTCTGTGGCAAAAGAGCCAAGAGAGTTATGGATAGTAGAGGGAGCAAAACATGTCAATTTTGATACATTTTCACCTATTAAATATAGAGAGAAAATATTGGATTTTTTAAACAGGAAAATGTAAAGTTTCTTTTAGTAATAAATCTTTATTTAAGTTTAAATATTATATATTATGTTTAATAAAACTTTAACATAAAGAGAAACAAATGAAAACAATTTCAAAAAAAATCATATCATTATCTATTATATCTTCTGTTTTGCTTCTTTCTGGATGTTCTTCACATGAAGTAGTAAGTACATCACAAGCTCATACATACAATGAGCATTTCGGTTTGGTACAAGACTATGAGGTAGACAGAGAGATTCAACAAGAGTTGTTGGCACTTAATGCACCTGTAGAAGTAGAGAACACACAACCACTAAACCCATCATGGACAACAGAGCTCATACTCGACCCTGACGCTGTTACCGAAGATGAATATGTTCAAAAAGCACCTGTTATAACTTACAAATATAAGTTTGACCAAGAGTTCTACGACAAAGCCGAGTGGCGAAGCAATGAACATTAAATGTTTCATTAAAAGACAATCATTAAATATTGTTTAATAATATTTTAATTTTAATCTTAAATTAATCTATTAACTATATAATTCTCAACTTTTATTTGAAAGGGTGTTTTTGTGTTTATAAAAAAACAATATATAATATTTTTATCACTGGTTGGTGCTACATTTTCTCTTCATGGGGAGACTCTCAAAGAGCAACTAACCTATAACCAATGGCAGACCGTTGCACTGGCACCCAAGATATTTGATAATTATGAATATAACATCAATAAAATGGTAGAGAACAACTACTTCTCTACACTTGTTGAAGAGTCCAATTTTGAGTTCTCTTCACCCATAGAGTACATCGAAAAAGTTGCAAAATCAAAACTGGGAAAAACTTATGAATGGGGTGGAAATGGTCCTTACGCTTATGACTGTTCTGGTTTTACCAAAGAGGTTTTTGAACTCAACGGAATAAAAATTCCACGTGTCTCTAAAGACCAAGCCAAAGTAGGAAAAAAAGTCTCTAAAAAACACCTCAAAAAAGGTGACCTCATCTTTTTTGATGACAAAGAGAGTTCGGCAGTTAGCCATGTCGGTATCTACTTAGGTAAAGGAAAGTTTATTCATGCGAGCAGATTTCATAAACAGATTGTTATCTCCCCACTACGTGAATATAGACGCTTTTTTAAGTGGGGTAGACGACTCATATAGATTTTAATAATCTATAGAGCTAATCATCCCTGCAAAATCATTATGTAAAACATTCCATTGTGTTATCTCTTTACTTAGCAAAGAAGGCTCTTCTAACTTTTTATCAAGTTCTTTACCACTAAGGGTTACAATGGCTGATTCAAACTGCTCATTGCTTAGACCGTAAAGTAGCTGAAAAGATTTGCTATCATTATCGGTCACAAAAAGGTTTATAACTTTTCCATCTTTGGTAGTAATCTGCAAAGCAATCAACTCTCTAATAGAGAACTTCTTCTCCACATGGTTGGCATCAAAAAGTATCCCTACCACCTCTTTTATGTTGTTAAACTGATAGAGTCCATTGATGGTCACCTCTTCATAATAGAGTGTTGATTTATCAGTTTTCAACTCTTTTTGAAGCACATCTACATTGGTAAAGTGTTCATTGTTCGACTCTTTAACCGTATGATTAAGTGAGACGTTTTTTCCTTTTACTTGAAGCGTTACAGCGTCGTCTTGAAATATCATAGAACTCTGCTGATAGTAACGACTTAGTAAAAAGATAGCTATGGCGAAAACGGCAAGTATTAGTATATTTTTTATCATTATTTAGTATATCATAGATTTTAATAAAATGAAGAAGAATATGTTATAATAAGAGAAACAAAAAGGAGAAGTTATGTTACGTATATTATTAGCTTCAGCTCTGGTTCTCCTCTTCAGTTCATGTGTTGAGAACCATATTCTTTTAGACACAGGTAAACCTTTACCTAAAGCATTAAGTACCAAGGTTATCGCTAAAATCGCTATTCCTGTTCGAGAAAATGGCTACAGCAATTTTAAAACACAAGTAATAAAGAATAAAAAAGATTTCAATAAATTTATAGAGAACGTCAAACTACAAAAAGGTTGGAATAAAAAAGAGAATTTCTTAGAGAGCTTACAACTTAAAGAGATTGACTTTAATCAGTACACCCTTCTACTCTATCGTATGACCGAATCTTCAGGCTCTACCGTATTGGCTGTTGATGCACCCAAAGGTGTGGGCAGTCAAGTCTTCATTAAAATCGGTCGAGACAAACCAAGTGTAGGAACCACTGACATGGCATACTATACATTAGGGTACAAAGTAGCCAAAAGTATTCAAAACATCACCTTTGACAATGGAGTTAAAAAAGATGTTATTAAAATGGGTTCAGGTTCAAAGAGACTAGCAGAGGATGTACCCGCAGACTGTATGGAGTGGTTCGATGGCTGTAACAACTGTGGTCGTGTAGGTGATGGTACACCCGTCTGTACCGAAATGTCATGTCCAAGTTACCAAGCTTTCAAATGTACCAAATGGAAAAAGTAAGCCTCTGAGCTTACTTTTTTTGGTGACCCAAACAATCCACACACGCCTTCAAGGTATTTTTCTCAAATATAATATGTAACGCCTCAATGTTTTTAATGGTCAACTTATGATTTTCTAAAGCAATAATCCCCTCTTTTCTAAACTTCGTCAAAATACGAGAGAGTGTTTCAGGGGTAATGTTTAAAATAGAGGCTATCTCATTATTTTTAACCTTGGCAAAGACATCCGTGTTATTCAAAATCAAATCAGCCACTTTTGCCTCTGAAGATAAAATGGTCTCTTTATGTACCAAAGATGAGAGCAACATCACTTTATTGGTCATAGACTTCAAAAGAGCCAAAGAGAAGTCAATATCTTTCATATACTCTTTTAACTTAGAAGAATGAAGTAGTCCAATGGTTCCTTTTTTAGAGATAAACTCACAAGTCGCAGGAAAAGCAACCTGCTCCAACACAGCATACTCACCTATAACCGAAGGGACACTCAAACGGTGTACTTGTATGGTGGTGTTTTTGGGTGAGGTCTTATAGAGACGCACCTGCCCCTCTAATAAAATATGAAGATAGTCACTACAGTCTCCCTCATAAAAGACAATACCATTCTCTTCAAAATGTCTTATATGAACATTGTTATATAGCTCTCTATGGTACTTTTTGTCTAAGTGACAAAAGAGAGGAACATCTTCAAGTTTAACCATCAACAACCTTTTAGAGTTTGAGTATACTCAAATCTTCATCAAAAATGATTAATAAATTAAACTTGATTTAATGCTTCAAGAATTTTCAAAGCTTGGTAATGCTCTTTTACATCATGACAGCGTACTATTGACGCTCCATGTTCAACAGCTTTAGAGTGAATAATCAGTGTCCCTGCCAGTCGCTCCTCTACAGGTGTGGGAACTATTTTATCTATCATCGACTTGCGACTTGCCCCCACCAACACCTCACAGCCAAACTTTTTGAAGTGACCCATGTTACGCAACAGGGTCAAGTTATGCTCCAATGTTTTTCCAAAGCCTATCCCCACATCTAAAATAATATCTTCACGCTTCATCCCCAACGCTTCACACTTGGCTATGCGTTCTTCAAAAAATGCAGAGACCTCTACCATCACATCATCATAGTGTGGCTTATCCTGCATGGTCTGTGGGCTTCCTTGCATGTGCATGATACAGAGTTTTGCTCCATACTTCACTGCCAGTTTCACCACCTCATCATTAGAGGCTCCTCTAATGTCATTAACCAAATTAAAGCCACTCTCTAGTGCATAAGCGACCACTTCAGGAGTATAGGAGTCAACACTAAAAGAGACCTCTTCATGGAGTTTTTGAGACTTAATCGCATCACAGATAGGTCGTATGCGTTCCAGCTCTTCAGCTTCACTCACCACTTTAGCATTGGGACGACTTGACACAGCACCTATGTCTATAATATCTGCTCCATCTTCTATCATCTTTCGTATCTGCTCCACAGCATCATCAGCGAGAAAACGACTTCCTGAAAAAAAGCTGTCATCATTGGCATTAATCACCCCCATAATCTTCGTAGGATACTCCTTTATCTCTAAAAAATCTTGCAGAACATTGGCAACTTTTTTTAATCCAAAGGGTTGTATCTGCTCCTTTTGAGAGAGAATTTCTATATGTTTTTTGGTACCAATCAACAAGCAGTCATACTGCTCTTTCTTACACACTATCACCCCAGATGGTGTTGCCAGTTCAGCCCCTACACTGAGTGCATCTTGTTTAAGTATGTTCACAGCAGGTGTCCTCAAATCTTTTATATAGAAGTAGAAAAGCTCCATCTTCTTTGCCATAATTGGCACACCTCCATCATGAACCTTAAGTTTTTTAAGAAACTGTTTTTTATTATAAATAGTATTAAGTTGATATATCTGCATGAGGTTCCCTTTTCGTGCAATTTTAATGGGAAGTATTATAGCAGTTTCCATTAAAAATTGTGACAAAGATTAGAGGTATCGCAAAATGCGATACCTTTAAACAGAACCTCTCAACACCCTCAAAACTTCCACCATAGCCAAGGTATCTAGCCGACAATAAGCCAACAACGCTTCACGCATCGCCACCCTCTCAACCTCATCGAGTTCATTCAGCCGAGCAAAGGCATCCATCGCCTCACTTCCATTCTGTACCAAGCCCAACGCTTCATAGGCATTACGCATACTAGGAACCAAGGCAGGTAGCACATATTTTATAGAGTAGCTTCCTTTCATGGGCGGGGTCATGTAGTAACCCTTTTGAAATGGCATCATCAAGTCTACCATATTGTCGTGTATCGCCATGAGGTGGGTCGATAGTTCATCAAACTCTTTTGCTAACCGTCGCAGTACCCCTTTCTCAAAGCTCATGTTGTAGGCAAGTACCATCACATCTTGGGGTATGTCAGCGACCAATCTTTCTGCCAAGCTCTCTCGTGGGTCTCTCCCCTCTTGGGCTAAAAACTCTCGGTGTTCGAGTTCCCCATTTTCATCTTCGATATGTAGCGAATACTGAAAGGGTATCTGCTGGTAAGGGCTTATCCCCTCCCACTCGGGAATGGCTTGTTGAAAGGTCTCAAAGTCCAGATGATAGAGAGGATAGCTCAAACCCTCAACAAATGTGGCTATCGCTTCATGGTCAACATACTCTATCTGCTCTCGCCAGTTTCGTACCCTTCGTTTCTGTCGTTTGGTCATGTTGTACTCTGGGGGTACATCTTCAATTTTAACAATCCCTTGGGCATAAAGCTCCTGCTGTTTTTTAGAACCAAGGTTAAAGATATTAAAGATGGAGTAGTC
>JAUTBQ010153721.1:0-13618 GCA_032361185.1 Lepetodrilus ovalis | reverse complement strand
CACGGTCTATAGGTCGTGTGGGAAAATAACGTACTGAGTTTTTATACAGGATAGGTATTATTATTTCAAGTCATCCTAGAATGTATTGAATGTGAGGAATTTCAGTGCATTACCGATTCTTAAAATAGACAATATATGGCTGGAAATATGCTTTAAAAAGTTGATGACACGCCATTTTGACCATATTGGACATGTCAATGGCTGTGTACAAAAGATATTCATACATAAAACCCAACAATCTATATACCATTCAACTCGTTATGAACACCTGCTGATTTTCGGTTGCATAGTGTCAGGTATAACTGCCGAAATACCGATGACAGCAGTTGTCCTACTTTCGTGAGAATGAGTCAGAAGAATACTATCACAGATGGTTGACCTATATAATCAGATACAACTTACGTTTGATTTGTCCATCCAAAAGTTGTTATTTACTGATGTACTTATTCCCCAACACTGGATAGTTATTAAACATGTTACATCTTATATGAATAAAAGGAACGTATATCTAATTATCTTGTCTTTGAAACCTAATACTGCTAGATCGAATTTTCCCGAGTGTGGATCGAAGAAAGGAATTTTAACGATATAATATTGATGATAAGTATCACAAATGAATGTAGTTTGCCTTTTATACTCAAATCGTATTACTGAAATCTGTGATTGTATGCCTTCAAGATAATATTACCATTCAATTTGAAGGAACCCAGGGACCAGTTATTGTACTCATCTTACCACGATAACAAATATTCAATACCAAGTTCCTGTCTCTTATGAAAGATGGTTCAATTGCTAGTAGGCTATATTCTTTAATGATATAATAAATAAAATGTTCAACCGAACATTATTTTGCATGAAAACATATTGTATTAGAACGAAGAACTTTATATGGTAAAGTGAGCGAAGTATTAAATTTTTGGACATTTCAGCTTGGCCATAATCCACTGTCTATGGAAGGATGTGATGAGCTCTTGGAGTCTATTGCTAAACCTTCATGTGGACTAAAACACTTGGGATTGGAAGTAAGTCTACACGATACAGCAATACTAGTCGCATTTATTTGGAATGATCATGAGCAATAAATATAGATATTATGTTGACATTCTATAGTTAATTTTACGATGAAATCAAAGATTTACATGTGTATATAATTATAACTGTCAATGCTAATGTTACACTATAATTGCTACCACTTTATGATAATGATGATGATAATAAAGCAGTTCAACAACAACTTAGTCTTAGAGTTTATTTGTATGCTTACAATCGGCATTATGTTATTTTTCTTCGTGTCAATTTCTCAGAGCATTCCAATCAACTCTAAAGTAGCGTTTAACGCCACGGAGATTTCCCGCAACCGGAAGTTCACTCTCCATCATGGCGGCATCCTTAGTACGCATGACATCATTGGAATACAGAGAGGTCAGTTGATGTTTAGTTGTTTAATGTTTCTATGTACGTTTTCTAAATATGATCCACATAGCCTCTGCCAGTAAGTAAGAGTTCGTCAGTTAAGACACCTTGGTACCGTTACTCCCGATTGTCCACAACGCCTATATGCTGTGAATAGTACAGAATCTTTACTTGAAATAAATCCGATGATATCATGCAGTTGTGTTCATGTTCATAGTCAACAGAATAAATGGCTTGATCTCATTGGTCATTTTAAAACTGTGAAGCCAACCAGAAAGCCCCTCTTTTAGTTTTTCATCCGAGTTCCTACATGTCTGTAGCCTTTCAGTCTGCCCCGTGTTAGTTACTACAGGCAGCATTCTGTTGTATTGTGTACACGTGAAAGACACTATCTGTATGTTGCATTGCACAACAGCCATTAATATTGTTCCGAATGCAGTGAAGCAATGCTTTAACGTCCGTGTCGTTCATTTAACTTTAAATGTATGCTGTCAAATGCATTGGTCTTATTTTTATTGCCGTATTATTAACGTACAATACTTGCCGTAAATCCTTGTGATTTAACTCTCTACATGCTGGATGCAGCCGGAAATGCCATAAAAGGTTAATCCGGACGAGAGAGGGTTAAAGCCGATCCTTGAACGAATTTTGTTCTAGCTTATTATAAAACATGTTCAATACTGTATAATACTGTGGATATGTTGGCCTACGGCGAAACTGTTTCCGATATACACAACGATGATTCACTCCGAGAAATATGTCCCTAAAATATTTAAATTTTAATATAAATTATTCCACGTGGGATTTTCCTTACATCGGCCGACGAAGAGCATCTGGAATGGAGGATAGCTTTAAAGATGTATATCCGGTCAAGGATTTACGGTAGCCAGTCACTACAGTTTGACCAAATTAGTAGGCCTATATATTCATACCTGGGCCTCGTTTTCAGTGAAACCCAAAGAGCCCATGTCCCTACTCACACGGTACCTAGGTACCATCGGAATCAGAGTGGTGGATCTGTTTCGCATGTTCGATACCGAAAATAGGTATTATGTGTCTCGAGAAAAGTTTATCCGAGGACTCAAGGTAAGAGCGTTCAAAGACAATAATTGGTTCACTGCATTCCATCATTACTTAGCTATATATATATCCACAGGTTCCTGTCGCAAATAATGGGTACTCTCGTAATATAATACACACGCATGGTACATGTCACACATATTCACACCTATTGGATACCCACGTAATACAATATACACACACACTCACACTCACACTCACATACGAGGGAATCCAATGTTTGTGACAGGCACCTGTGACCTATCCTTGCCCGAGATTCCTTTTGACTTTCCATGCTGACTGGCACAACCTTAAGTATGGGTTGGTTTCCCTTATACACATATAAAAAGTAGATGGTCGGCAGGGAAAGATAGAGGAACCTCAGGCTAACACCAACCCATTTGCAGTATCAACAGTAGCATACAATGTTTATGCATTCGTAATTGTTTATTAAGTTGTGGTGCATGTGCTCCATCATTCCTGGCTCAAAGAAACACTTACATCCCCCCAACTGACAATCCTGCGCTTCACGGTCGTACTATAGTCTGGGTGTAAGTCGAGACTTACGTCACGTCGTAAATATACGCCCTGTATTACCCCCGGCCACGACGCCGAGTGCATGCGACGTCATATAAATGTAGCAGTCAAACAAAACCACTGGGCTGAATTACAAAGACTTCTAATAGAAAATCAAAACCTCGTGTGTTACGTTTGATATCGTTGTTATCCTACTTGTTGATACAGGTCGAGTATATACACAAGTCTTTGCAAGCTCAACATCAAATTTTATATAGGGGATTTAATCCGACTTTATGAAAAATCTTTTGCGTTCAGCTATAAAGGTTTCGTAATCGCGGTTCCTGATTGACGTTTAGACTACAGTCTACCTATCATAACGTTTGATGACATCCACAGAAATCCGAAACTATACCCGTGCTTATTTTCAAGAAGTTATGAATACTTTTAGATATACAATTTCGGATTTCTGTGGTGACACTCACTCACTTTCTATCAATTAAATCATATTATCCACGATCAAGCACCCTTCCTGTAAAATCGTGGCCCAGTTAGTCTGTACGTATACTCACTTGTCAGAGCCGTAGCGTATGGAAGGACAGTCACTGAACCTGTGTCTAGAAGATGTAATAGCAGCTGTGTGTACAGCGTGTGAATGCCTTGTTGCAGCGTGTTCGAGCGCCCTTAGACGACGACGAGATACGGGAGGTGATGAAGAAGATAGGAGTGAGCAAGGGTGGACAGATCAACTACCAGTGAGTACTAGGAACAATACAGACCAGTACCAGTATTCCTTTTAACAAATACGCCAGTCACGCATAAAGACCAAACGTTCTATTTTCTTCTACGTTTCATTGACAATCTATATACTACTATATTCAACAACATATATTACAGGCTGGTAGATATTCTGTGGTATATTTCAGCTAGATTTGGTATATTTCAACTCGATTTGAGGAATCTGGTGCCATTCTTCTTGAAGAGTACATGGATCCGTTTGGAAATATTTACAATTATAAAAATAATATAAAGCTAAATTTAAATGTCCAAAACGATTAGTAGTTCCTAATTGTGTTGAGTACAGTATATGTTTACGTCCCAGGTTACTCGCTGCCGGTGTAAGGAAGCATATACGTGAAGAGCGCATGGAAGATATGCGACAGGAAGCTCTGGAGCGGAAGCGGCGCGACGACAGACGGCGCATCCTGCAATCCGACGGCATATTCAATGCTCCAAACAACTCGTATTACTTCCCCTCCGTGTATAACATCTACCCCACCGGGATCATCGGGCGTCAGGTTGACAGCGGCACCCCAACGCGCTACTCCGGGCTCAGTAGACAGGGATCCTACGCCAACGTCAACACCCCCGGTAGCTTCCTGCCCAAGATTTCCTCTTCCGACAGTCCCCGCAGTCTCCTGCGGAGCGAGACAGATTCCCAGAGACAGACCCCAGGATCGCCTCTGAGGCCGGTGATAACGATCCCGAAGAAGAAGAAGAAGTATCGACATAGAACTCAGCCGGCTGTCCTGCAAGTCGCTAGTAAATCCAGGAAGGTCGCTCAGATGGCCGGGTATCTTCCTCCACTGTCCAACCTCAATCTCAGGGACAATGCCTAGTAGATACTCTTATATGTAGACGTACGAGCCTTTCACGAGAGTGTAACACCAATAACAACAGTTGACTTGCCAGTTTAGATGTTCGTTATTTCCTACTATAGTAAAAGCATGGATGTACGGCCGGACTACAATACGACCCTTTCACATAAACGTAGTAGCCGTGGGCAGTTGACTTGTAAATCGAGGTTTCCGTCATTTCCTGCTTAGTAAGAGCATGGATTAGGCTACGCCCGGACTACAGCACAACCATTTCGTGAAACACAGATATGTGCTCCAGATACTGTATTGAATGCAATGGCTTTTAGTCAAAGATGTGTACTACAAGACAAGTGGACGTTTGGAGAGTTGATTCAGTGACTAGTTTACATACAGTACAGATATGATATACAGACATGGTTATTGGCTGTTCTTTCACATGGTGTTTGTGTACAATGTGTAAGCCATATCAGTTTTTATAGTAGCCTGCTCGTTGCAGCATCTTCTTCAGAAACATTCTCGACCCCTTGTAGTGTTGTTCTCTCCAGAGATCGTGCACGTATCGCCGGAGTCAAACATTTTAGTAGGCATCCTCATATTTAGGCTACGCCGCCTACTTCCGACCAGTTACCGGCAAACATGTTTGACAAAAATCGCCGCCAGTTAGCCAGTGAACATAACTACACATACAGCGACATGGTAAAGTGATTGGCATATTATATATGGTAAAGCGGGAGTGCAGAGGAACAATTTGTAAATTATGAGACTTATGATCCGTGCGATGTTCAAGCAATGTTCAGGCAACGCTGATGTGCACCCGTCATGAAAAACATAAATGTATCAAGCGAACATGTTCCTACAACAAACATCGATTTATTGTATATTCCATGTAACATGTTTCTGGCTTAAGTCTGTCAGACTATACGTATACATGTACACACATAAACAATGACAAAAACATACATGTAACATCTTATAAATGCATTTCCTTCATAACATTGATAATTATGTACTGGATTGTACAAGTACAATAAGCAATTACACTGTGGTTGTAGCACATCTCCTTTAAACATATAATTAAACTGATACGTTATGCTAATAATCTACGTAATATCAGTAATCTACGTTACGACAGTAACAGTAACGTATGTAAGGAGGACGTCGTTTCAGAGGATGGACCTCAACGTAGTGTTGTAACTGTTGATTAACGTGTACATAATATTATAGCCTGCGTTGAACTTGGTTGACCAGTACTCTGTACTCCTATCCAATTCGGAATGAAATTGAGCAGCAACGATTGGTTAAAATAAATACATTAGTAGACAAGCAGTGTACATAGACCATCAATATGATTGTCTAGAACAGCTATGATCTCACCATACTTCCAACTGAATAGCGTTACAATTTAGATTAATCTATAATGATACAACATTGAATGTAAACATAACTAGAATGTGTTCTGTGAACAGATTAAACTACATGAAACACAATATGACTGTACATCCATAAGAAATTGCCTTTATACTGATTATCTTAAGAGATCGGGCAATATTGCACTCTGATATATGTCCATGCACACTGGCACAATTATTCCTGATAATACAAAACAATATTATTGACATTACGGCACAAATGCACACACAAGGCCATGTGTGTCCATACCGCTAGTGGTCTACAGATCAGCTAACCTTTTATTTCATATATTCTCACAAATCTATTTTGGCCTTGTGATTCTACCCTATTAAACCACAATGCTCACGAGTGATAAATAATAATAATAAATAAATAAATAAAAAGCAAGGATGGGATTGGAGCATGGTTCAGGTAAGTCCATCCTCTCACATCAGGGGTACTTATTACAGCATGGAGAGAATCTTGAGCAGAATATGTACCCCTGGTGGGATGGAGGATTAAGTAAGCCATGATTGATTGCAACTACTGGAAAATGTCAATGTTGTTATATCAATAATTTCTTAAAGCATGACAAGTGGGGTGTAATTGATGAAATTGTTGCCACCTCTGGAAACAGGCATGTTTGAGGAAACCAGACAATAACAAAAATCAAATAGAATTATCGGCATGTCAGGATAGCAGTCATATCTTCAATAAGTTGCATTACTGACACGTCCATCAGATACCACACAGTTTTGTCATGTATTCAATTCATAAACTTCCAAACTTCCCTTTTTCCACTGACGAATTGAATAGCGAATATTTGGCACAACCGCACATCAATAAGTGAGCCGCCACTAGTCAAAACCCTTCACATTCATTACAATAGAAGCATAAACTGGACGTACATAATGTGAACCATTACATTTGACACAAAACACCTTCATAAAATAGTATATGCACGCAGAGCAGATAGAAAACATCTGAGGGTATATGATATCACGCAGAGCATATAGTATCACAATAGTTAGACAAATAATACATTTATCTTCATGTTGGTATGGAGGTAACAGTATACACATAATAAAATACCAGTTGTCTTGATGCCATAAAAAGAAAAGTTCAGTAGATAACTGATGAGAAAGCTAATAAAGCAGATCACGTGGATTTAGACATGCTAGTAACTGTTGTTGAGTACATGTGTACTATGGACAAGAGCATATGAGCAGGCATATGACAAACATTCCGATGGTTTTACACTGCTTGCCGTTTGTGGAATAATTGCCATTGAGTCTGCACAAGCCTGGAATACAATTTTCAACTTGTTTTTATGGATATTATTATAAAATAATTATTTATTAAAATTATAAATGGTGCTAACATTCTGAAATTATTAATCCTGCTAGGTAGTTTAAAATAACATTCATCAGTTTAAAGTGACCAAACACTAAATTAATATCGTATAAACCGAAAGAACTGATGATCCTACACCACACCACGTACAGTGATTGATTTCCTTTCAAATGATCGACAAATGAAATAATTTTCCAGGCTGTCAGTTTGTTTATTTACTATATTATACGTTAGTCATGTGGTTAGAAGAGTGCGATGTGATTGGTCCCCAGTCGGTTGGTTGAGGACACATGCTCCTGCTTACCCATAGTCTATGTAAATAAACATTCAGACTGCCAGGAAGATGAACTGATTTATCGACAACAGATCATTGGGAAGTAAATCAATCACTGTAGTCCTTGGGCCAGGACGGTTTTCTCTACCACCTGGGGTGGAAAACTAAACTGGTATCAATTTGTTCAGGTTTCTCTTTGCTAGACATTTCAATTTTAAAGCTTAAGCCTGCTAATTAGCATAAACAAAATGAGGTGGCCAATATATGTATTGAATGGACCTTCAAGAGATTACTATGTGAGCAAACTATGATTATTTTAGTGTTTGGGATAGAGATCTTGCTGAAGATAATGCAATGCCAAATATTTGCAATCTAACATTTAGAAACCCAAGATGGCCACAATATAGTGAATTTGTATTATCTTTTTTAGAAAATCCTATTGTTTTTGTTTATGTTATCTCAACATGAAAAAATAATATGATAATATGTCTTATGCTGCATTCAGTAGTGCTAGTATTTCCCATAGATAAGATCTTCCGACTCATAAATAGCTTTTCAGACACCTACCTAGTGGTATTTACTAGTCATCGCTAAAATAGCATGATGATAAGTCTGACTTCACAGCCTTGACCTTGTAGGGCATTTGAAAAACATCAAGGGGAAAGAAATATGGCATGTCATGGGAGTATTTTATTCATATTTCACATGTTTAAAGGCATAATATCACAGATATTTATGGTTGATTTCGACTAGTTCTTTAGCTACAACTGCAAAATACATTAACTTGACATACAAATAATCATGATTTACTTCCAAAAACCTATCCATCACTGTATGGTAGGCAAAATTCCATTTCAACAAACTGTCGAGTGTATTAACTAGCAGTTATTTTTGCTTCATTATATTAATGCAAAGGACATACTAGTAATTCAAACTAGTACGACTATGCCTTCCTTGAATATGTGATATGACTCAATTTCTTAGAATTCCTTCATAGACAAGATAATTAATTCTTCATAACCTGAATTCATATAAAATATGAAATTTGTGATAACTATTTAATTTGGGGGAATAAATGCATTACTAAATAACAAGTGGACAGATCAAATGTACGTAGTCTCAGATAGAAATCTGTTTATGCATTATTTAGGTCAAACATCTGTGATAGTATGCCTTTCATACTAAAGGGCACCATTCAAGATTAACTGACAAAGTACATCCACTAACAGAATAAAACATAGATAAAACATGTAAATAATAAATAGAACAGTCTGCAATAGCACAGAAATAATCGCACAATATATCGACGTTATAAAATGTTGCTAAAAAATTCAGATGTTATCAGTTTGGGCAGCTTTTATAAATAGACAATAAATCAAATAAATAATAGCATTATCACACATACGGTATATAAATTTCATATAGAAATAGATAAATATTTCAGATCGAATAATAATTTACAACAATCTCGACATTGTACAAGTATTTGAAATGAGTGTTCTCTCAGATCAAAACATTTACATTTCTTGCAAATATATATTAACTATTATACTCTGCATTTTTACTTAGTAATTAATAATTATTTAACAGGTAAAAATGTAGAGAATAATAATAATAATTAATAACTTATCAATAATATATCAAAGAATTGCGATCACAGTCACAGTAAATACTGATAACAAATTAATTTTGTTCAACTGAACAAAACATAATAATCAGAATGTCCCACATCCAAAAGTGATATTATTGAATTCCCTGCATACCAGACAGTCATAGGAAAAAACATTATTCACAACTAGACTTAACATAGAGGTCTCAAAGTTATCTCAATCGTTCTAGTAAAGTTATATTGCTGTATTTCTTGGTTAGCTTACAGGTGTTGAATAAAATGCTAAAGCATTATTATTGTATTATTATTATTATTATTATTATTTATTATTATTATTGTATTATTATTATTATTATTATTATTATTATTATGAATATATTTCATGATGACTTACAAATAGATGAAGTACATTGCGATTCAAACACTAGTTAAAGATAGGAGCACTGACTTGTAGTTCTCAAATAACCGCCTCAACCTATAGATGATAATAGTAACAGACATAACAGAAATTTAACAACCTGAGAGGCTTCAATGGAAAGTGTGTGATTATATTCTTTTAGCTAGCGACATCGTGTACGGTAAGCACATATAACGGCCAATACTTAAATGATGATATTATCCAGTGTAAAACATCAGTTTTTCTATATTGATCTACATCACCGGTTACTGACTAGAACGAGCATGGTCACATGCAGTCACGTGTAGCAGTCACGTGTAGGAAAGTCACAGGATAATCATGAGTGACACAACACATTTAATTACCACAACATTTTGGCATAGACCTTTCTTTATATGTAAATATGTACTTATATAGATGTGTAGCTACTAGCATGGGAGACAACTCATGTTGATTCCCATTGTAAAACTACTAGTATTCAGGTTCCCAGGGATTGAAAATATCCTGAGATGTAAACATTATTTTTCAAAACTTGCTTCAAGAGTGCCGACTTACATCCTTGAAGTACGTTGTCCAGTATAATAAATACCATTACATCTGAAAGCTAGATTTTCAATTTATCAATAAATAAAATATCATAAATTTCAAAATACATCTCTCTAGTATATTGTATTCAAATAAATATATACGATATATGAGCACATTCGCATAGAAAACGTGACAAACATGAAATCAACGAGAATCACATGGACCAGCAGACTAAGCACTAAGTATTTCATACATTCCTCGTATTCAGTCACATTCATATCAGAAGCATCGATATCAAGGTTATCATGATTAGAAAATATGTTTCATTACTAGTCCAGTTGCTTAGCACAATGTTTGTGCACTTTTGTAAAACCAAAATTGGCACACAGATAGATATGATCACTACAACTTACAAGCTTTCTAGGCTATAGAACCACTTCAGCAGTCCCACCTGGTGGGTGGTTGCGTCACCTACTGGTTTTGATGGCTAAAACAGCACAGCACCACATAAAAATATACCTGTGGATTTAGGTGGAATATTTTGATTCTGATTTCAGATGTGTTCATGAGATGGTATTGGACTGTCATTTTAATCTTTAGAAACATCTTGGTAAAGACATGATGCGTCGCCTTAGTGACCATTCTGAGGAAAACGACACAAGTCATCACAGATACTAAGTAGGCCACAAAGCACATACAAATGGCACTACAATAATTCCAGGCCCAAGGACCACGTAGCAGTGAATTCTGGTGGCTAATGGCACCACCTTGTGGTCGTGAAATCCCAAACTACTACCACACTGTATATACCGTCCACTGAATCTATATTAGATCTATATTGAATCTATATCAGAATTGGTTTCACATTGTGGCAGTAATGATTAAAATGTAATCTAAACATCGAGAATGAATTGCATTTTTTTCTGAATCCAGTTATTTTTGTCCAGGAATAAATGAAAGGAAGCATTGGACATGCTCACATAAATTCCATTAAACTAATAAAGTGATATTTACTTCACATACATGTGATAAAAATCAGGTCACGGTTGGAAGCAGTATGTATTTTAAAATTAGCCACCATCAATGGCAACAATTAGCTCAATACAGACCCATTTACAATTCTATTACTACCGGTATTAAATATACAGGTAACTAAAGTTACTTCTCCATTACCTATTACTTCAAGAATACCTATGTATTAAGATACTGTAAGTAACAAATAGTTTTAGTGCTAGCTAGGTAGTGCTAAATACACTCAAGTACTGGGTACGTATGACTACATTCTTCCATTCTAAGGTACATATAGTCAGGTACAAACTTTAATACTAGTATAGCATCTGACATGTGAACTAAGGACACAAACAGAGCAATGTCATGGTTAACATTCAAATGCTTCCAAACATCGGATGATTGCAGGATTTGAATTGACTAGGGCACTGGCAAAATACCCATGCACAGCTAACCATAATCAGAAGACCAGTAGATCACAATCAGCTGTAGCTTGAGTTTCAGACCCCACTATGTACTACTGAACATGAACAGACAACAGTATTTCTGATACCTGGCTTCACAGACAAGTTCTAGTTTCTCAGCTGGGCAGTCTGTTAAGCATGCCTGATATCGTATTGTGCTTCAGAATGGAGTGACAGGTAGCTATTATCTGGTGCGTACATTTTGTCCTTTCATACTTTTTTTAAACTAAAATATTTCTAAATGTTAAATAGCCAATCCCCTAACAACTTATGAACACATCTGAAAACATAATAAAAACAGTCCACCTAATTCCAAAGTGATGTGCTGATATAGATGTATATGCCGTTTTAGCGTGTAAGACCACTAGGTGGCACAACCACCCACCAGGTGGGACTGCTGAAGTGGTTCTATAGCCTAAAATGCTTGTACTGACCATATCTATATGTGTGCCAAATTTGGTACTTGTTTCCAAATGTGCACAAACATGACATATTTTGGAGCTAAGCGACAGGACTATACCTTTCCTTGTGGGTATATAAGAAGGGGAGATCACTCCATGTTCTAGGCTGAAATAACCAGTCAACAAACTATTGGCTGTAGATGACAACCTGCAGTTGCTTAGCAACTCAAATTATCAACCAGCTAACATAATAAAACATTGTCTATTATTGGTAATGAATATGTTTCAACTGTTGCAAAGTAGTCAAATTGTTGGCAATCGCAGAGAGTCAATTACATGACTTTGAGGGCTGCAGGTACTAGGGTCGTTGATTATTACAGGAAAACAATTAAAATATAGTTTTCCCAGTGAAACCAACAACAATAAATGTTCAGGTCCAAATAACAAAAGTGGATAAAAGCTAATATGCTGTTCCTGGAATATAATAAAGATTATTATTTTTTATTTTCCGAAGTCGAAAGAAATCGGGACAGTGGATCCGAAAACCAGGGAATCAAATACCTCTGTACTAATCCAGTATTGAAAGAAACGAATGGTAGTTTTCAGCCTGAACAATGAGAGCCCCTAGTCTATACAACCTCCTCCAGCTCGTCAATGATAGAACAGTTGTGTGCACGCGGTCCTAGGAGGATCTGGTGGGACACAGCAGCACCTTGACTCGGATGACGGTTGCCGGGGTGATGGTGGGTGCCTGGATACTGTGCGGAACTAAGACTGGATTGATTTGGACTGTGGTGACCGGTGACGTGACTTCCTTGATGACTGCTTGGAGCATTGCTGAAGGTCATACCTGAGTTCGGGTGACAGGAGACTGTTGCATTATTAGAGGTGTCATTCACGGCATCATTCAAGGTACCAACATGATCAGACGAACAGGGCGCTGGTCGGTCGGAACTGGTCACCTCCTCAGATTCCACGATAGTGCGTGATTCATGAGGACTCTGGACTCCGAGGCGCTCGTTCCCAGGGACCACGAGACTGTCCATGTTGACGGCCTGGACGTACGGGACCGGGGAACATCCTGTCGTGTCCACGGCCTGGTAGGCTGGCGGAAGTTCCCCGGTGGAGGGACTGGCCAGGTCGTGCCGACTGTTGGCCAGAACACCGAGGAAGTGCGGAATCAACAGGAACCGCTTGGCCGAGGACCACGGTCGGTTGGAGCCGTGTGTGAGATCCGCGGCACTCAGCGACCCCGAGCGGGAGGCCAGGCCGGCGCCAGAACAGCCGGAACAGCCGGACGTCGGAAACATTCTTCTGTTGTAGCAATTTGACATGTTCGGTACTTGACCAGGAATACTGGATCCTGTGAATAGATGAACAGAGGACAATGGTGATTACAATAGTAATAATGATTATGACCTTATAATAATTTTATTTTGTTGTTTTATTTATTTTGGTTTTGTTTGAAATGGCTTAGAGCTGCTTTCAAATTTTTTTCGCTCATACCATGGCTTGTCAGTTTATGGGAGGAGGAAACTGCACGAAGCACTGATTGTTACAATAAACCCGCCTCTCCCGCTGGTATGACAAACTAATGATGACAACTGTA
>JAUTBQ010153720.1:0-30659 GCA_032361185.1 Lepetodrilus ovalis | reverse complement strand
ATTGTTCTTTCAGAATATGTAATAACCCCGATAGTGACCATTTTTCCCTATGCAAGTATGATCTTGCCCCTTTAATGCAAATGTATGAATTTTAATTGTTGAAGGAACAACGGCAGCATTGAGTCATTGCAGGTATAATACAATTTGACATCGTAAAGTGTCAACGAACTTAAATTTACAATGGCATGTGCTTTTTTAAAAGTATTTTTACTTGTGATAAATAAGAATAAAAACATACTAACGCATACTAGTATGCCTCTCATTTGGTTAGAAGGACTCGCATGCTCACCGGCGCTCCCAAACTAACGGTTGTCGCAATGATAGGTCATGTCCTCTGTTCGACATTTGAATAACACGTCGCCTATGTCACATTAGTGTGATGGCATCGTCTCAACAGATATATAATGACCACTGAAACAAGTACTTTATGGGTCGCACAGGCAGTTAGCATGGACATTATACGCTAACAATGTTCCATTTGCCCATGAAACTCTGCATCCGATACTCGATTTCTGCAGCCAGTACGGTCGTATTTTCTGTCGAAACCCCCACTTTTCAAGGAAATACACAGGTTATTCCTGCCGATTTTGCGTTTATACTGTCGATAGATATGAAGGCCTGATACTGGGAGCCACCGCCCGTCAATTATGGCAGAACAGCGAAATAAAACCTAGCGAGTCTTCTCGAAATGAATCTGTGTCCACGAAAGAATAGATTCAGAAAATATATTTGTCCTGGATGCGAGGCCACTCCATACAATCTTGACCATCTTCCAGTGTCCTTTTGTTTTGCAGAAGGACCTTTCTCACCAAATCCATTGATGTTGGTCGTCTCTCGGCGAAGTATCATATATCTTAATAGCAGGAATACATCAACACTTGCATAATACTGTCATAATCAACAGCATGCATCTCCATGCGAATCATCTACTATAATATTATATACTATATAGTACGAAGAGGCTGTGACTTTCTGATGGCTCGCCAGGTTTTATTGACACATGGACACAGCTCACGGCGCGGTGTATATTTAGTGATAATATTGTAAAACGTCATGTCGCACCGTGGCACCTCGCCGTGTATTATCTATATGAAGGCTCGACTCGACTTGAATAGCAACATACATAAATCTAGCATAATAGCATGTCGCCAAAAGCAGGTATAACACACTATGAAAATACCTCTGCTATAGTTGTAGTCTCAGTGTCCTGCGTCATTACTGCTAATTATATGTATTCGCCGAAACCCGTCGACATGATGGGTTGAAATATGTTGTTTAAAAAACCCCAACATATATGTATATAATGCATGTGTAGTCTTCGCGTTATATATTGCTGTGTCATAATTCGCCAACACAATGCGACAAGAAACCAGTATGATTTCATATGTTGTCTGCCCGCATTTTTTTTCTACTAGTCATGCAATGTACGACTGTGACTTATGTATTACATGCGTACACTATAGCCAGCAGAGATCTATATGTTTGCGACGTTGAATGTCTTGGTATTATCTATAGACGTATAGCTATTACATGGCGCCCTACTAAACAGACTATATTAGATAAGGCATCCTCTATCGGTATATATCAACGGAAGAACGCGGAACTGAATGTTATTATTTGTCCTCGGTTGCCAGGTAACACTAGATAATGAAGTATTAGTCCGTTCAGAAGTTCAGTTTCATATTGACACATCTATAGAAATTAATTCATGAGAAGTTAATAATTAACATGATTACGATGTATACGTTGGTTGAGGAGTCAAATAATGAGTTCAATCAATTGCTATTAACAAACCTGAATAGAATGTACGTTTCCTGCATGTCTCGTCACTTATCACTGCGATCATTATCATTGTATTGAGTATTGAAGTAAGCCTATAGAATTAGAAATCAGCTTAAGCAAAAGTGGCATGTTTCAGTGTACGCATTCAATATTAAATGTCCTAAATACTTCTAAATATACACATACATGTCATTACTTATAAACCCCCAATTTATATATGTTACTATCTTATACAACGCCAATTCGAAGCTTGCGCAAATGGCAATACATTGCATAGACTTCTTTAATTTATTGTCTATATATCAGCTGATGTACATGACATGACACAGCAGAAAACATGAATTAAGGAAGGTTTTTAATAAATAGTGTTTAAAACCCCCCAGCAGAAAAGAGGTCGAAATATGTAGGCCTGTGTGAAGAATGTATGTATTTGCTCAGTTCCTTTGACCTTTATTAAAACATACACATCTGATACAATCTACATCCCATAACGGGCAGGAAAGCACCACCACCGTATTATTATTATTATTATTATTATTATTATTATTATTTATATTATTATTATTATTATTATTATTATTGATATTATTATTATTATTATTATTATTATTGATATTATTATTATTATTATTATTTTATTTCAACTGACTGCCAGGGCAATGCTACTGAAGGACAACTAAGGAATGACGTCAGAAGCCACTTGCTTTTTTATTATGGCCTCATAAAAGCAAGTGGTTTCACGTCAGCAAATTCCATAATGCGCTAATCGTCCAATACTTTATATACTACAGTAGTATTATACATGCATGTATTGACTATTATAGGTGATATCACGGAGAGCTAAGCAGAGGTTGTGCATAATACAGCCAACCACATCACTATGCCTGGATGGTAATGCGGGTCTGTTGTAGTATACGCAACACCTGCCAATGATATTATTCATAACACCCAATGAGGAAGTGTCTTTGAATACGTGTCATTAATTTTATGTCATAAAAGTCAATACCGTAACGTTCACCCTCTTTACGATATTTGATAGAGATCTGGGTTAAAATTAATCGGTCATCCTTGAAAGGATCTGTTTAGATATCATATAATGTGCATATGAATATTTATGTACCACGGAAGACGATTTATCACGGCGGGTATCAAGGAAAGCACATCCGAGACTTAATTACCTAGATATTCAAACTGAATTGGTTTCCTTTGAGAGCATGAGTTCCAGTAGTCACTCTCAAAATGTGGTACTGCTTGCAAAAGATTTTTTCCCCCGCAGTGTTTTATCATGGAAATAACCCTACCGGTTGAATGCTGAACATATTTTTGGACTTGCTGAAAACATGACGCTAAGGTTAAATGAATTCAGTTTGCGTGTATGGCTTAAATCTAGGCAAACAATGATGGTCTCTATACGAGATTCACCAAACTAAGCAGGGCGACCTTCTAGCGCCTTGAATGATAGCTTGGGTTGTATATTCCCCAGGGAGTTGAGAATACCGGGGTAAGAATGCAGCGTATTATGCACGCTTTAGAGCATGGGTTTGGTGTAATATAAATGCACATATTATTGTTATTACCGGGTATTATTATTATTAATAATATTATTATTATTAGGACGACCTTCAACACAATGAGACAGACATACTTATGTCTGCCAGGTCAATATGAACAACCGTACTGCGTAATCTTCCTGTACACTTTGATTATTACTGTATGTAATGCAACCTACTAGGACATTGTAATCGTGCCATTTACTAATCCGCTCTCAGAATATGATTGAAGATCTATTACACGTCTACGCCACTTAGAAATGTAACTTCACTACTGTCACCACGGGCTGGGTCAAACCATCACGTATACTGGTATAAGACAATTTTATCGTCTAGCGCCTCTTCGTTATTCGATACTTTACAGTTTAAAAAATACATTTATTAAAATGAATACTATAGCATACGCCAAGACCTGGCTACAGTGTAAATCTACATCACGAGTGATAATTTTCAGGGTGACTAATAAAAGGTGAACACAAATATTATAATGTAACTTTGTTATTTGAGCAGCAAACCACATGGAAATTTAACAGAATCTGGGACATTAATGTGTGCACTTCCTGACAAATATTCATTAACCTGGTACAAGTATGTTTTGTGCAACGCGATACCATGTTCCAGATGGGCGTCTTAGCTTCAAAGGCACACATGGATTTAGCAAGCAAAGTTTCTAGTTCTTGATAGCATCTTTGCATTACGGGACAGACAAGAATTTGCCTGAATCTTTCCCCCAATCTGCATCTGAAATCCCACCATCGTATGACACAAAGGACATATTGTAGTTGCATTTCAAGTCCAATGTGGTACTTTATGTATGTATATAGTCATCTATGCGAAACGCATGAACGATATAAACAAGAACATAATATTAATTGAGTTTCTAACGTGCTTTGGTTGAAGATGAAAGGCTCCAGGCAAAGTCTTCCCCCTAGAAGGTCATGCGACGTCCTACTCTATCGGTGGACGACGATCTACTAGTGCCTTTGATCGCATCCCGAAGTAAGTCAGTCTGTCCGCTGTTTAATTACGCCTTATTCCATCAATCTTGATAATATATATAAAATACGTAAGTGCTTGATGTAGATGTGTATTCGCTGTCCCTAGATGGTTGATGTTATCTGTAGCATGCTATATTGGTAGTACTAGCCTTAGATTAGTCAGTAATCTCCAAATATATGGGAAATTCTATTCAATATCATTAGCAACAATTTCCTATATATCATGGCCACCGTCATTCTCCAACAACCCAAATAATATCACTATCACTACTTGAAGGAAACATCCTTGATCGACATAGTCTGACCTGTTTGAGTGGAACTATGTTGTTTTATTTTATCTTATTAATTATCTATATGTATTATGTTATGGATGTAGTTTCCATAGAGAATTGAAATGTCCATGGATTTGACATATCACAAACATCGAATAACGCGGTGCAATTGGAGTTCGGAACTAAAGGTCGAGAAAGCTTAAAACAGGCCCTGGGGTGAAATTAAAGGACGTTCAACTGTTGCTCACGACATTACTTGATACGAATATTTCTTTGTTGTGCATTTCTTCAATGTGTAGACTCTTTGGTCCACATTATCGAACGTGGTCTGGAAACGTGAGTTTAACCGTAAACGGTAAATTAGAAAGCAATTTACTGGAAACTGAGTCTGGATCTGGTTTTGGTATGCCTGCTTTCTATAATATATTGTTTGCAAAACCAAGAGTCTGGGATTCCGTAAACCAAGAGCTTAATCCAGGTCTACACTAAACCGCTTTCGATAATATGGGCCTTTAAACGGTCTGAGGTATTTCAAGGCCCAAAGATATGAATAAATATTTTTAATTAAACAAAACTTCGAACTAGGCCTACTGCAGTAAAATTCGTTCCTGTTTACTAGGAGATGTATTTAAGAGACACTTATAACAGAATATAAGTATCCATCATAGGCAACAGAAATAGCGATCTTATTGTCATTTACTTTGTGAACGGTCGCGTAGGAGTCTTTTGATACATATATTTCCATTAACACAAGCAGGATATTGCTTTCGTGGCCTGTTCACGGTGTAAAATACTATCAAAAATACGATGAATAGGATGGCGCGATTTGTTTCTTGAAATAGTATGCAATAAGGAAGCTAGAAGTTCGGCCATGTTCGTCCAGGCTACGCTGGATCTTGCATTGTACTCAATTTTCCTTGAAGCCTCGTTTCTGGTCGAAATTTCCACCACCTTAATTGGGTGTACTTTTCCATCCCACATGACCGACTATGATGAATTCTATTAATCTTTCACACATGGAACATTTCATCTGTGTATCATATTGTGTTTCCTCATTTCTATCCGTGTACCGTTGTATAGATACGTGTCATCTACGTTCAGTATTGAATGTCGCCCACAATGTATAGATATGTGTCATCTACGTTCAGTATTGAATGTCGCCCACAATGTATAGATACGTGTCATCTACGTTCAGTGTTGAATGTCGCCCACAATGTATAGATACGTGTCATCTACGTTCAGTATGGAATGTCGCCCACAATGTATAGATACGTGTCATCTACGTTCAGTATTGAATGTCGCCCACAATGTATAGATACGTGTCCTCTATGTTCAGTATTGAATGTCGCCCACAATGTATAGATACGTGTCCTCTACGTTCAGTATTGAATGTCGCCCACAATGTATAGATACGTGTCCTCTACGTTCAGTATTGAATGTCGCCCACAATGACGGGACCAACTCTTTGTTCCATCGGCAATTTCAAGAGTGGAATACTGCAAATTAAGCTTGTCTTCGGTTCCAGATAATATCATTAGCCATTATCGGAATGGAATCATTTGTATTAGGCATACGTTGTCCAAGCCGTCTAAGGCCTTGCCAATGACTTGCTCTTTCAGGTAGGCTACCTTGTAGTCTTTATCAATGACAACATGTTCATCCATCAAACCTGTAGGAAGCAAGAGCTATATTTATCAGGTTTCCTGATTGTTGGTGCACTTTTCAGCTTCAATGGTAGCAGCTGACCTCGTTTCATAGGACGTATATCCGTTATTAATAGTTCTCAACTGATCATCCTTCCTTTCAGTGTCTTTATCAGCATTCTGGTTACATGGTGCATGCTCCAAATTCCTAATGCTATATTCCGGTGTTGTAATAGATCAAGGAGGATGCACAGGAAGGATTGATATCCTGAAGTGTGTATGCTGACACGCCCACCTCCCTTCATAACATAGACACTATAGCAGGTCAGCATAAGTCAAAGGTCATGTCCATGAGCTCCACGTAAGTCAAAGGTCATGTCCAAGGTCATGTCCATTAAATTATACTAGACATTTCTGCATTGCATTTCAAGGACGAATGATTTAGACTTAACTTCCGAAATTAATTTGTATTTAAAGCTTGTAAGGACAATGACCACCATAAATGTATCCAACAGTCTTTGCTTGTTGCGGCGTGCATCCACCATCCTTTATTTCAGTATTGTATTTCTCTTTGGATAACATGGCACACCTCTCACCATCTTTCACGCGATTCTGGATCCACATGTGAATGGTGAAGTCGACGTTTTGAAGCTAAGAAGGTGTTGATTGTTCGATAGGACGTAAATGATACGTGCACGCATTATACGCTGTGTGCACATGTAGCTATGTACAAGCATGTTCTTGTACGTACAAGTATCCTCAGATATGTAGATAAGCAGATTGTCACACAGATAAGAAATAGACGAACCCCGCTGCATATATATAATGTAATATTCCACGTATTTATTCAACTTACTTACTAGCGTTCATGTACTGGATTGACCCGCTTGAGTCTCCATTAACAGCTTGCGATCCATTGCCAGAGAGTGACAGTGTAACTCTATGCACAAAGCCCGGAAATATCGTACAAGCAGGCAAGGGAGACGCTACGTTATCAAACCCAGTGGCTTCTGAAAAGTATGTCACAATGACTTCCGTTGATGCTCAACATGACAAGCAAGTGCAGAGTATATACACCAATATAAAGCGCAATATCCTCCCCATGCACTATTCAATACCAGTATGTAATATTCTTTTTCATGCTGACATTCAGGTTAATACGGTACCTCCGCGTAAATACAACAGCAATTTTGAGATATGCATCAAACAATGGAAGTCTCCGGATCCGGAAAATTACTACGTTGCCCATTGAGAGGCGCATCATTGTGTAAAGTCGACGTCTGATATCCTTGGGGAATCATTCTGAATAGTACGTTTGTGTGGAGTCTAAATCTTCTGTGTCGTACACTCTGCGCGGTTGTCGACTCCCGCTCAATACAGCTACTATGTCTCTGCAACACATGTAGCCACAAGGAGTTGCCAGACGTTACTAGAGATCAGAGGTGAGATATGCTACTCGAAACTACAAGTGAAGCTGCTCCAATATAACCAATTAATTTAACATCTTTACCGGAATGTCGTAAAAATTAAGTAGACCAATATATGCGAAGATCATTGGCAATGGCTTGGTGTGATATAGGCCAAGATATCCTTTCACGAAGCTCTCTTATCTATTGAGTGGTATAGCGCTATCTTTGCCGATAGCTAATACACTGCTAAGAGAGCGCTACCAGTCTCTTAATTTGTGGATAAGAGAGCTTCGTGAAAGGATACACTGGCCCCCATTTCACGACGGTGTCTAACTAGTTAGAAGCTCCTAAACATATCCTAAACGTTATCACCTCGTAAATAGCGATTCACGACGGTGTCACGACATTAAACTTATGAGGTGGTAAACCGGGTCATAAAGCTAGGAGCCCCTGAAGTTAGGACGTCGTCGTGCTCTCCAAACTGAATGACACGAAAAATTATTTTAGTGTTTCCTTACCCAATTAAAAATTGTATTCGCAATTGTTTACGCCGTTTTACAGAAAACTTCAGTAAATGTTATCGGCAACGGATGCTACCCACGGCAATATCGGAATATTTGCAACATAATCAATGTACGGCCTCGTTAAACAACGCCGCACTTCGGAACAATTGCATGCACATTCCAGTGTTGATATTCGCGTTACCGCGTCTGTGATGACGTAATTTATTGTCAAAAAATACAATGCACTCCGTTGGTAAACTGTATTTAGTAATAACCTTTGAAACAACCAAATGTTCCATAGTGTGTCAACCAACCTAAATTATGAACAAGTTAATAATTAATCCATGCAAATCAAAGTGAAGCATGATCTATTGGAAAGTCTAATTACATGTAAGATTTCAGCTGGAATCTACTGCAATGCATTATCATATGCGTCCACGAATACTGTAGAGGACAATGACTACCAGTACAATAGAGAAACAGATTCAAATTGAGATCTTGTAATCATTAAGTTAATTAGTTTGTTAATTATATGTTTACTAACTGTTTCATATATTTTTGACTTCAGAACGCCTGGAATCCTGAGTGATGAAATGCCGACCGTGAGAGGAGCACGTGGCAAGGTCAATGAAAACAAGTAATAAAGATTCCATTCTGTTTTGCCTGGAGTATGTTTACAGAAGAGGCTCAGACCTCCTACCAGTTCATGTGATGCTAATTATTTGCTGACAGACACCTGCGATAAGCACTGGATGCGGCGTTACTCGAACAGCCACTTGAGTGTGGAGATCTAACCGGCACTGAGTATGGCGAACCAGAACTCAACACGGATAATATAAAGATAGTCCTGTTGTTGTTGGCTGCGTAGCCTACAGTATAGTATATGGCACAGGACTGTTGGTTCTTGTATGATGCTTTGTGGATCCAGAGGCGGCGGATGAAGGGTCATTGTCCTGGCATTGATACTCTTCATGACTCGGCATAAAATCGTATTCTTATTAAAATAGTCTGTTTCTCCATCGACAAGACCGTATCAAAGACCTTATTCACATCCCAATAGTCATGTTCACTATACTCTACATGCCATGAATCGTTAGAAAATATAGATTTCTAGGAAATCAGAGAACAACTGTTCAGTGGCCACAATCAGTATAATGACATACGACTGATTGACTTTCACCTTCTGAGACCATGGTCCGTCCACCGAGTCGTCATATAGGCCTATATGTACGTACAGAAATCCGAAATCATCTGATGCCATAACCAACAAACAGGTATCTATGACATCCACAACGGTCAAATCTATATATGTTTACAAGGCCGAATGTTCATATTAAATATTGTGTTGTTGGACACATAATTGTATGCATGTGAAAGTTCAATCTCACGAAATTAAACGATTTGAAATGGCAACATTTAAGGCAATACTGAATGCCACTGTTGGGGCGTATCGGGTTGGTGTTTGAGGGATGTGTTCCTAACGGCAATACTATACTCCTGACAATCCTAGAGGATTGACCCTTGGGACGCCTGGTCGAACAAGACCAAAAAGGGAGCTGGAACTAGCATTAAACAAATCTCGGAATAATTCTATACGTTACGCAAGGCTGAGGGCACAGGCATAGCGAAGGCCGTGTGCATGGGACCTTCCCGCGCTCAAAGTGTTAACAGAGTGATGACTCTGACCGACTTAACTTAGGTTACCCATGTCCCGCTACATGACGAAACACTTGATAGGGCGTAAGGCGACCTATTACTGTCCAATGAGAAGAGAATTGACACCTCTAGGTAGGTCTGTTCTCACACAGTGTCACTGCGTCTACACCAACGATCTCACAGCATGACGTAATACAGCATTTGTGATATAGGTTATTTATTATACATGCATAAAGCATTTGTGATATAGGCTATTTATTATATATGCATCTATATGCCAACATTAAATGGGGTGCTATTATTCCTGTTTATGACTGCTGTTGTAAATTGTTTTAATTACATAGGATACTTTGGATAATAACAAGCACAATAATAATAATAATACCTATAATAATAATTATTATTATGCATTCTGTTATTGAGGAAAACTCGATCACACGCGTGTGTGCGCACACACACACACGCACACACACACACACACACACACACACACACACACGCGCGCACACCGTATAACACTAATATACAACATCTGTCAGCACATTCGCAGTGTTAACTGTGATGTCAGAGTGACTGTAGTCTATGTAGGCTAGACGTGTTAGTGCGAAAAGTACATCGTCGAGCCACGTTGTAAATGTATGAAGGTCAGTAGGGGCCATACAGTAAGCTCTGTTTTTCAGCATGGAGGGAAATATATGCACTAAGAGCAATGCTATTCGTAATATACTATTACATATCTGAATACGACGTACAATGTTACGTCTACGGATTTTATAATACTATATAATAAAAGTCAATATGCATATGCTTGTCTTTTCATATTAATACGATGGATCGATTCTCCAGTATTGTATATATTCGGTATAGTATTCAACATCATACTAACTGTAAACATCGCATCGCATGGAATCGTATAACATGCATTTAGCTATGGCGTGACAAAGCGATGGCCCCTAACGCCGAACCATCATGCACTTGACACATTTGGAATGTATGGAGGCGGAAGACCACGCCGACTACGAGACTAGGGCTGTAGGGTATACTCACTCTCTTGCTGGAGTTAATGTAGCAGAATGCAAGGACACGCTGCGAAATGTGACTTTAAACCCAGAGAGTTAGTTGCACTGACTTGGAGATTGCAATCAGTTCCAAATCTGTATCTGTCAGAGCGAGTTAAGCTACATGTAGGTCAGAGAAGGTGAGAAGTGTCGAAATAGACAGTAGGTCGCGTTACTTCACTGCTAGCAGATGATGCAGTGTTGATTCAATCACTTTTTTCCCCTTCGACTCGGTTCCTGTTACCAACTCGCATATCGAGCAAATTCGGTCGTCACTCGCAATCGGTCATTAGGGAGACCTTGCAGTTTTAGCTGGATGCGATTTTGATGGAAATGATTAAGTAGTGATGAAGATATATGCTCGTGAGATGAAGCATTGCGTAAAGCTACCAAAGAGAGCTCTTGGATAGTGCAGTTGATCATCATAGAACCTGAATTTCAGTCATGAGTTGAAATCAGCAGAACAGAACGTCTGTTAGAAAACCTACACTTCTGTTATGCCACTCACGAGATATTACTTCGTAATTAATCATTCTCAGACACTACACTTTAGAATTTTTACGCGTACAACATATGCAATGTACTTAACAAGCGGCCGATAACCGATGATAATTTAAGAATTAGTTATCAGCGGAACTCCGTCAATAAAGATATATCGGCCTATATATATACACGCACTGAATGAATTTTGTGTTACCCTTAGAGGTACAGTTATCAAATGACATCCAACTACAAGAGGGAACCCACACTTTCCCCAGTCGATTGTAATATGTGCCTTCAGAAGTGGTCAATACAATGCTGTTAAACATTTCTTATCTAATGCGAATTTGCTCATGCATAATATATAGTTACCTCCTTAGACAACACAGATACATGTTTCTTTATTTATTAAAAATGGTATGATTACCATAAAACTTCCATGCGAAAACACGAATATGAAAGAAGAAACGTTACAAGGGATAAAACTTTGACATTTGTCGACAGATTGAATTCTGTTTTTCTGTCATGGCTATCGACGCTGAATGATCCATCGTGTTTACTCGGGTCGGTCGCAAGGTCACGTCTCCCAGTTATTGTTTATTCTGTCGGGTCAAGCTCGGGTTCAATGACCTTGTTACAGTTCAGATAATCTCTAACCAGGAAGGTATTTGATTAAAAACACTATTCTGTTATAATCCATTTTCACATATAATATGCAATCAGACGCTGCCTATATATACACACATACACGCGTGTTGTATACGGAAGGCATACTCGTGTAGCCTACACTACAAAACACACGACAGAAGATAATCATTGCGCTGTTTTTTCTTCTTATTCTTAGATACCATGTTTATCTCACTGAATGGAGTGAAAGAGTCAATATTTTCACGAATGGCGCAACAACGTTACGCCCTCCAAAATAACCAATGTCACATGTACGTGTGATGAAATCACACATACTTTCTTTATTGTATACATATTATAATACACATAGTGAATGCAACTTAATTCTGCCGAGAAAAACAAAGTTAAAGAAGTTATTGTCAGTTGTATAATTAAGTGAAACCTTCAATATACCGATTGTTAACTTTCAATATACTAGTAACTGCTATACGTTCATTAGGATACTAGTAGGGCCTATGTTGTTTAATCTCGTAATCATACGATATGTCGAGTTGCGACGGTTAAGCTAAATACATTAGAATCTATACCATTTGTTGACGGAGTTAATCGGTATTATTTATTAATCTATCAAAAGCGCATCGTTGCAAATCCAACACGATTGTCTGGGCAAACTCTCAAGGCAATGACCACATTAATTTTGTTCTGAGATAATCCCGCAAACAATGTCTGGTTACGCGAGTTCCTATCGAGATAACCCCTTGTTTTTCTGGCAACTATCGTGAGGGTTCATACTATTGTGCGTGTGTGTACATGTACGTGTGTGACTTAACGTGGCCACTGCCTACTGTAAGCATACAAGGGGAGCCTACACAAGGGACGTGTTTAGTCTTTTGAAAGATAAGCCTAAAAAAAGGATAGTCCTATATTTAAAAGAAAGCTTTCTAAGATTTTAAAAATAAATATATTATTTTAGGATACAATTTTTTGGTCTAATAGCTATAACGACACCCATCTTCAAAGAACAGGCATTACATACATAGTAAAGCAAAGTAATTAAACGAACACCTGTATACTCCACAGCAACTCATGGCCTCCTGTTTTGGCCATCTTGAGGTAAAACAGGAAAATGTTAGGCTATCTATATCGCCTACAGGTTTGGCTCAGAGGGCGAGATTTCATCATGAAGAACCGTTCTTGACATATTGGATTATACACCACGCCATACGCTATAACTAGTAATAAAATCGGTGAAAGGGTTGAATTCAAGCACGCTTGAACGAGCTAGCATGCTGGAATGCATAAAATGTACAATATGACATATAACGATAATTTTATGAACTGTTTAAGGCTCTTGATATACTTTGATAGCGGATAACACGGAATTGGAACGGCTAAAGCATGAGTACCACGTTATAATAGACGCATGCACACAACGGATGGCTGGTCTTCAGTGTCTGTTAAATCCTCCTAATAATATTATCTTATGGTATCTTATATAATGTTAATTGCCTGGGAACACGCATACAGGGCTGTATAGGAATGTGGACAGTACAGATCACGAAGAGAATGGCCGAGACTTCATGTTACATAATTAATAAGGCGTTCACCGACACGGGTTATCAGCGTGTGGGTAATGTGTGCTACGACGAACAGAACAACACTAGCTAGGGCCATGTCTTTAATGCGCGTATTTATCACTTAAGAGTCTGATAACAACACGGCACCGACAAAGAATACAATTCAGGCACTGTAAGATGACAATGCGTATTTAGTCTGTGAGTACGTCTTTATAAAGACGTATATCACACTCATTCTCATTGAAAATGCACAATTGAATAAACACCCTGTTGCACGATCGCGAATTCATGTACTAGTATATTTAGTTTTATTCACGTTATCAATGCAATTTTTGCTTTGTTACTAGAAACATTTTTACCTAAATATTTTTTTTTAAATGGAGACATTTTAGCTCTTCATGTTCATCTATCGTGCCTGTATATGGTGATACCCTGTCAAAAATGGCGTGTATGTGTCATCGTTAAAGATGAAACTGATGACTCAGAGTATGTTACATGGTATAGTAAAGTAAATTTATTCTTATTTGAAGAGGTAGCACTAATCCGACAACTGCCAAGTAGAATAGCTGTCTTTTCTTTTGGGCTCGACATTCATTATGGCCACATTTAATGCATCTTACGTTATGTAGCATAGAGAACATATTTCTTATCTTATTTTTGTTAATAATGAATCAGTTGTCCTTAACAATTATTAGTAAAACTGTATAAACATTTCTGTCGTGTTATCTGAAACATGTATTCTTGAGAATCATATTTGATTACATTCCATACCGTATGATTAAGACATTTATTTGAATATACTGTTACGCTATTATCAATAGGGCTGAAACGGTTAGGAAATTTGTACTCACGTTGAATTACTCGACGAGTACTCGAGTACTCGCCTGCAAGTGTTGTCTGCATCTTCATTGATGATTGGGATGTGGTTGATTCGGATTTCAACTTTGTGTTGCCATGTTTCAACATCAGATGGTTCCTCATATAGTCAAGGTGCTTATTTGAAAAGGACAGCTGAACAAATCACATAACAATTTGCATTTAGTTTTCAACTTAACTTCCAAAAATTCGAAATGAGACTGTTGTCTGTCATTGTTCATTACAATGGGGAGATCACTCTTGAGTACTCGAGTATCATTTTACTACTCCAGTAGTACATGTACTCGATCCGTACTTGAGTACCCGGGTACCCATTTCAGCCCTACTTGAAGGAAGATAATACTCGTAAAATGTTTCTTCATGGCATCTGTCATTCATGCTATGAGTTAAGAGACATTCAAATGTTTTTTTTCTCTAAATCATATTCCTTGACCAGCGGTTAATACTAACATTTTGGAGCACTAGTCCTGATAATGATAACATATAGTAAAAGCCTAATAAATCCTTATTTAATATTTCAATATGCTACTTAATTAATCACATTATGAAAAGTACCCTACTTGGATATTTCAACAATGTTCACAAGATTCAAGGCTTACACATTAGTCATTACATGCATGTATGTCTGTTTGTCCTACAATTGCTGACCTTATGCTTATCACTGCTTTGTGACACTGGTCCTAGAGATATTCTTTCATATGATATATATAGCCAATCATTTATCTAAAAAGTCTGGTCAAGAAGATTGGTGATTTCTCACGTTTGCCTGACATGATTCATAACTGTACCTGACCTATACCGCTGTACGTTTGTAAAGTGGCTGTTGTGGAGAGGCCATGAATACCAGACTCGTATACATGTATGTACAGTCAAACTTACACTGGATTAAACATCTGCACATTTATGTATATTATATGTAAATGTATTAATCTTTGGAGCAACGCAAAGTTTTGCTGATAAAGTGTAAAACTTTACAAACTTTTTCTGTAATTACCTTACAAATTATTTCAAGTCAATATGGATTAGTTCTCTAGATTACTCTGTGTAATAGGAGTGTAATTAATGTAATAACAACCTTGTATGTACACTGTGTGTATATGTACGAAAGTCAATGACAACGTTCATATTGATCCCACTGTTGCGTGATATTATTATGCGATATTAACAGCAGTTGTAGGCAACATGAATAGCATAGAATTATAGTTACCGTATAGTTTCCATACCTTGTGATCAATTACGAGCCATAATACGTGACATTGAGGGTAAATGCAATAGAATTTGCATCATAATGCTGATCTGAAGACAACTGCTCATGATAGGTATTTAAGGTAAATCAGATGTATTTTCGCTCAATAAGAACATGAAGTTACAAAAGGTTTAATCAGACAGGTTTTCACTTGAAAAAAGCAACATGTGTCAAACTGCTGGAAATCTAGCTACTATGTTCATCAACCATTAAGAAAACCATGTACTCTGCCTTCCATATGCTACCAGTCTATACTTTGAACTGGCTATGTAGAGTGACTGGGCAGAGCGAGTCTCCTTGCCTTACACCTGTGTTCACCTCAGGGCACCTGTCATTTCCCTTTGATGTTTGATGAGGTGGGGGACACTTAGGAGGTGGGGGAGACAGGTGGGGAGAATCAGGTGGACTTTTGGGACATGGAAGGGTCAGCAATGTGGACGTGATTTCTCAACGCAACTCAAAATCTCGCACTACCGTTTCAAATCGAGCTCCTAGTGCCCTAATTTTGACGTCCTGTTTCGGTGGAATTCTGAATGTCAATCTTGATGAAGATGGTTGAAAGATATCTGCGCATTGTTACTTTACCTTCATTCACTCACCCTTGCATTGAATGATATCTTTCTTTAACCCTCTCCCTGTCAAAGGCAACTGGAGATGACATAAAGAGCTGTTTATGTGCCTAACCCATCAGGGAGAGGGTTAAAGTAACAATCATTACTTTTGTGTGTAACACAGATGTACAAAATTAATATTTGTATTCAAATTTGTAAAATAAATTCACTATTCGATTATTTAGCTATTAAGAGGCTGAACTTGGTTAACATCTTCCTAATGTACAAATATGTTAATGTCACATTCTTCCCATAGGGTGTTATACGGTTAATGGACATGAACTTTTAATGGATACATCTAGATTTGTAATGTCAAAATACATTTGATTGACAGGGTATGCAGTTAGATCCCCAGGATTATGCATTAGCCACGTTGCAATGTCCAAGTCCTGTCATTCCATGGCCAGATATATGTGCTGTATGTACTATCGTATTACCACTACTCTCATATATCTCCTCCAGAAATGTTTTACTTTGTAGATGTTTAGTGTTTCAGATATATACCTTCATAGCTTCTGTGTGGTTAAACACCCGGTCCATGCGTATGAATTTATGAGTATTTGTTTTGTGTTACAGAACTGGGATACCCCTGAGTGTGGATGTATTCCAGGTGTGTTGGTCTTGCAGATTCTCGTTAATACAGGTAAGATATTATTGTCATGAAGACTTTCCTTTTTTTTTAATTACAGCCCTAGGAAGATTTGGTGTAGTAGATCAAAAGAATTAATGCCCTGAAACGTGAAACATCTAGGTTGAATTATAGCATTGAAACATGATATTTTGAAATGAAATAGAAACTCTCTCTTAGGACAAAATGTAAATATTTTGCATGCTTCTTTTGGAGGTATGCTGAAATGAGGATATCTCAAATATGATTTGAAATATTGTGAATATCAAGCAATCTAAATTTGGATATCATGTTGTAGGAAACACAATCTGTGTCGGCAGAATGTTGCAAGACAAACTATGTGATCTTTAACATACGGTAATCTTTGCATGCCATAAATATGGAGAGTTTATGACACATTCCATTCAGTGTACTTTATGAGGCTGTTGCCATTGTGGCAATATCACTGTTGCCATTGTGGCAATGTCACATTGCACCAGAAGTCAGCTTGTAATGTCACCACATAAATCATAATGTTCATTTCTGCGGCAAATCATTCACCAAGCTCTTTTCTGGTATGTTCATCATGTGAATAATGTATATACTTGGTTTGGAAAATATGGTCAATAGGCAAGCTTACATTTGTGCGTACACGTAAACTAGACTGTAAATCTTTTGAGGTTGTTTTGTATGTGACTATATCTATAAATAATGACCAAAATGTCTACCACCTATCTGTATGGTTATTCTGCTATTGATTATGTTGAACCAGACAGGTAAAAAAATATATATAGGTACATGTATTTCATTTCTTAACAAGCAATGCTGTCTGTTTTCTCATATTTAGAATAGAATTACCATCTGGAATAAATGAAGTTAATAATATATTACAGTGTATAATAAAAATATAACCAAATTGTATTGAAATGTACACAAATTTACGTTTTAATTTATCATGTGAGTGGGTAGAGGATGACTATAATACGTTACAGTACTACTTTCTTATTTCAATGAATGAGGATTGGTAAGCAAGCTAGAATCGTATTTGCACACCAATCCTCAAATAACTCCTTCTAAGTGTACATTAGTTCTAGTTCCTGCATTCCAAGGTTGCTAAATCTTCGCACAGCTGCGCCCAGAGATTCCTCCAATCGTCAATCACTGGGACTTCCTACACATGGCTTATACCAGGCCTACTACATTCTTAGCCGAGCCGTTCCATTACCTGACTAACATTGCTGGTGTCCAGCCCACCCTGTAATGGACGGTCACTTTCTCACCTCCGGCCAGTTATGAGTGACCCCTGTCCACTTCAGTTGAGCAATATAATGACCACCGCCTCGATCTGAAAGAGGAAATTTAGTTGTGGATATTTAATGGCATTTTTTTTCATGATGTTGACTATTCAGTCACAATGGAGTCAATGTTGTGATCGGTTAAGAAAGATATTTACAAATTTGTCGACCATCAAAAGGTTATATACCTACTACAGGTACAGCTTCGCATGGCAAGAGTAGAATAGCAAAGTCGTACTGGTTAGGGCGTCAGATTACAAATCCCAATTTCCAAGTTTGAATCCATGGAGGATATTCGTTTTTATTTTTTCATATTCAATGTACCATGTTTATATCATAGAGTAGAGTGGAAGTCAATATCACATAAGTGGCACAAAAGATAATAATAAAAAAAAGTTATTTTAATTTATATTTAATTCATAGTCACATATACGTTCTGAAGCTGATAATGCAATGGTGAAGTTGTGAGCAAGGTGGCCAATGATGGGTTCTAGTCGCAATATCTTGAGGCGAGGTATTCACACCACTTGGCCTGCAGTGATATTGCCCTGGAGATATAGTGCCGAAAGCCGTGTCCTGTGAGAAAGGTACAACTAACCGCCGATCAAGATAAGCACACTCCAACACACTCCTCTGGCCCTCCGGACACTTTGAAGTCACTCGGTCACTCACGGTCAAGATAACGGAAGCCATGCAGATACATGTACCAGTGATATACAGTGTCCCACTGCTGGGCAGTACGGCCAAACGCCGAAAGTGACCACTTGTTGAGTTTGATGACAGATTGAAGAGCAAGACAGGGACAGGTGATATCCACCATTATGATACGTTGTGGGAGATGGGTGGGATGGGGACGGCATAAGGAAAGTGGATGACTGTTGTGGAACAGAAATCTGGAGGGGTTGGGGTGTAGTAGTGGTGGTGGTGGTGGTGGAAGAGATTTCAGGGCTCTGTATTTCTGTGTAATCTTTTTATGCTCTGCAAGATTACATGGTCATTGATCAAAGTTTAATCTAGCTACAGCTAGAGAGCTGGCGATAATCCAGTTGGCATTATTGGCAGTAATCCAATTATCTAAATCATGAGTATTATTTCCAACCAATATTTACACTATAGAGGATATTCAAGGTTTGTTCTCGAATACCATGTTTATCTCATTGAATGGAGTGGGAGAGTCGATATTTTCACTGCATTTATGTAATAAATAATTATTCTGACCACATTTGATATTCAGCATTTGTATCTGGGCAATTGAAAATGGCTAGTCACATTTAATATTAATGAAAATTAGCAATATTGAGACAAGATTTTGGTATACAGAGATTAATTACTTGCAAACTGGAGCATGCACAACAGGTATGGAAGTGTACGAAAGACAGCTAGCATTAAAATAAATAGTAATCATATTTAAGGAAAATATCACCGGCCCATCACCATACACATTCATACACTGCATCCAACCTATGCTGTGTATATAGCAGTACCACATCATATATCTGTATATAGCTGAACAGCATTCAATGTTGTGTTCGTATCACGGACCCATTATAATGTATATGAAGTCAACACACATTAATGACAAGGCCAACAATTGTGGTCCTAAATCACCTGGCCTATGTTAGTTTGACCAGGGCACTGTTTACTATTATCTGGGCCCCGCATTCCTATCGTTGTGGTCTATAGTTGTGGTCTGTCATGTCAGTCTGTCAGTTGTGTCATGTCGACAGTACGAATATTTACATGTCACTAGACTCGATTTAGGTCACTATCTGAGGGGCTCTGTTACTTGGACTAAATGTATTCTCCATTTCACACAAGGGGAACAACAAACGTGTTATTAATTTTCAGTGTATGAAAACAGTCCTTTGATAGAACCCTGCGGTCAGATTGTACTGAAAACACCCGGAGGCGGGCCTATCTGTCAGTGCTGAGATACGAGTGTAAGAAGTGTGCTATATCTGTCAATTAATATTACAGGGATATAATATAGCCAGATATATATGTACATGTATGTGTGTGTGTGTGATATATACATTTATAGATCCCGACCTTGTCAGCTTTTAGCTATCAATATGAGGAATATTATATTACATGTATATCTATATCAAGCGTTTGTTGTAAACTAGATTTTAGACTATATCCCTTGCATTTTTTATTACTGTAATCACAATAGCAGCAGTGGCAGAAATATCTGGTTGCTGCTAGGATAAAGAAGGTTAACTAGTTTATTTATCATGTTTATAGAACTAAATCATTATATAATTTGTAAAAATGTAAAATGTTTTCTGTCTTAAAATTTCATTGTACATGTACATGGATTGAGAGATATTCTCGGGAAAAACCTGAATAGATTCCATATTTATTATATTTCCATTGCTTCAAGATTTGTATCCATTGCAAGTCCACATAAATATCAATATGGTTTCCATGATCACGGCAGAAATATTTATTCCTAAATTTCAGCCCAATCTCTGAGCTTGTTTCACCAACTTTATTACTGAATCCTAGTTAACCCTCTCCATAATGAAGATAACTGGTGATGCAGCAATGAGAAGGGAGAGAGTTAATTACTTGTCTTGTACCTCAGTGTGTGTGTCAGTTTAATGAGCAGAGGTTCACATACAGCTTCTGATCTGACATGGTCAATACACCCCAATCAATGGCACTTGTCACTCACAAGTTGCATCTTAGAATTGACTGGATGGAGCGACTGAGAATGTCAACCTTTAGCTCAACAGGTACAGCTCCTTTCTTCAATCCAGACAGTCCGAGTTCGATTCCTGATATTGAACTGGATACGAAGATATACCATGGCACATTGCTTATGGAAATACATGCGTGTATGAAGATGTACACAGTACACGCATTCTTTCAGTGAGTGTCATGTATGCATGTTCCAGATACTAGCCATGTCATTGCGTCTAGGGATACAACTTGCCCTGCAACATAAATGTCTCCTTTGTGCTGCGTTTATTGCACCACTGTCTCTGAGAACAACACGTGATTGCTAATCTTCTGTATGGTACAATCGACTTCATATATCTTTCATCGACTCGTAATTGTTTTCTAACAACGGCCACAAGAGATTTATCCAATACCGAGACCAGATTTTCTGTTCTCCATTGGGATCAGCTGGCTTCATTAAGTTTTCATTAGATGTTTTAGCGATAAAGCAAATAGGTTGTCATTTGTACAGGTTGTAATGACTGTGGGTTTCCTGTGTATTCTGCCATTTGATTTCCCTTTTTGTTGTATTTGTCACGTGACTTTGACATACATATTATTTGTACAATAGAAAATATAAATTTTAGTTATTTATAACCTGTTTAAAAACTTGTTGAATTTTATTTATTATCTTGACATGAGCTTAAGAAATTATAATAAGAAACTACAATTATCATGAGTTATAGGAATCTATGTAGTTAGTAGTTACTTTAACCCTCTTCCTGCTGGATTAGGCACAGACACTACTCTTTGGGGCATCTCTTGTTGCCTTCAGCATGGAGAGGGTTAATGAAATTCCTTTGTTAAGTATTACTTAGTCTTGGTATTACAAAGAAGTTCCAAGTCAAGGAAGTGTTTGGTCAATCTATTTTGTTTGATCTAACTCCTATTTTTTTAAACAGGTTTTTGAAAAGCTTTTAAGAAAATTATAAATAATCTAAGTTTTCCCTATTGATTTCCATATTGGAAGTCATATTGGTTTCCTACATATTATATGGATTCTGTTATATCTTTGAGACACTTTAAAGTGCAATTTGGAAGCATCTGAATAATTAAAGGTGATTTCCATTTTCCTGTCGTTTTTCAATTACCGGTATGAACCATCGGTAAATTTGCAAACAAAGACTAGTACGGAAGTATGCAAATGATATGCAGTGTAGAGGGTCATTAAATGGCGAGATAGTGTGACTTGATGACTGTGATAATTAATGCATGGGAGAGTTTATTTAATTTTGATAATTAATCATCATGTATGAATGAAAGGTTCTAACTGCAACCATAGACAACAAATCACTCACTCACCCGGCATTGATAATTAGAAATTTAGAATAATAGAAATTAAAATTTATTGTGAGTTACATACACCGAGACATCTAGCATTCATTCAAGTTTCTTCAGATGTATTGTTTAGCAATTTGACCGATGCATTCAGATTGTAATATTACAAATCAATGATATTGACAAGAAACATCTGGAACCACGCCAAGCTGTTACAAATCCATGAATCTTTCTCAAGAATAAATATATCATTTGAATCGGAATCGGCAGCGCGACTTTAACAAACAGCTGTAAAATGAAACTGTCACTGCCAAGACACAGGTTTCACTGTGACAGATATCATTAAGTTGTCATGGCAACATAAATATTACATTCAATAAATCATTTTGAAAGGTTATACCAGATAATATTGCATAATAAATTATGAATAACATCAACTTTTTTGATATGTTAAAACTTTTTTTAACTTATATTTAAAGAAGCACTGTAGGTATTAAGAACAAAAATATGAAAATAATAATCAAAATGTTAAGTTATTACAGAAAATAAATAAGGTATTGTATTACTTTTACTGTCCAACCTAGATTATAGTTGTAGACTTTATTCCATCATTAACCATGTTAATCAGTGCTATTATTAACGTGCTATGTTATTAACTTATAAAGTGTATATAAATATAACATATACCGTATATGATTGCTCATAACATGGACTACACATATGGTAATCTTTCCTTGAGAAAGTACAAGTAGCGAATTATCACAATAAATCATAGTTATTAAATATTAATGTGCACGTGAGTTATGGTGGATCAGTATATTGAAAGCATTGTTATTCCATCTCTCTCTCATGACAATTCCCAATAAAGTTCACAAAGTCATTGTTATACACAGCCGTAGGGTCTGTAATTAAGTTTCCATTAATGACTTTCTTTTATCAAAAGAAAAATCTGTGGTCTGGAAGATAGATTGTATGTCTTGAGCTTAATGCCCTCTTCTATGTATACCAGCCCCTACCATGTGTACAGGAATGGTGATTGTTTTTTTTATGATTATTACAGCTTAGGTTGGCCGATGTGGTTCATGATGTCCTCCATCGTCCTCCCACTGCCCTTCCATTATAGGGGGTCATTGAGTCAGGACGTTGGAATAATTATTCACTAATTGAACTCTAAAGGTTTAATGTCTCTTTTTCAACATGATCATTAACTTAAAATTAGCCTGGTTTCTTTGGGAAGACTTTTCCGAGATGACTAACAGGTTGTAGGAATATTGTGTACTGTCGCTGTGCTCTATGTGCTAGAAGACGGTGTATTTAAACATCATGTTTGTAGAACATATGGAACGATATATGTGGGTTGATGTCATTTTCATAAATGTTTTCGGGCAATATCTCCTCAGGCTGAGCTTTAGTAGAATTTGAAGCGCCACCAAGTTGGTGTGACAAAAAGATGTGCAAGTCGAGGCTTGTGTATGTGAAGCTACAGTTTGTCGACATTTAATGGTATTGATTTTCATTAAATATTGGCCTGATTGCAGATACTAGCAGCTGTATTGGATAGCAGGTCTCAATACTCAAGATATTCCATGATTTAATTTTCATAGCAAAGAGCAATATTTTACATGACAATTTGAGCAAACAAGAACATAAAGAATCATTGTATGTCTGTTTTGCTCTGATGGTCTTCTGGACTATTTATGTCACTTCCACATTTCTCGTTCATTGAGTACAAATTTTGGTCTTTTTTTCAAATATTCTCCGCTAAACTGTCAAGATGTTTACCAGTGGATAGAAAAATCTGTCCACCACACGTCAGCCTGTGTGGACAAGTCTCTGCTGTTAGTCGAATACACTCAGAGTATTTTCTCGAGCTTGTGTAGTTTTCGGACGGTATTTATTACACGAGACAGTTAAAATGCAATCTGCAAAGAAAATCAATCAGTCTGAGTTTATTTTGAGATCAACACACGTGTCATAAATAAATCCAGGAGAAACAACCTGCGATAAAGATTCAATACACAAATTTGATTGGATGAAATTCATATTTCCCTTTGCGCGATGTTGAGGTTTTTACTGTAAGAAGATGAAAATGGACTCATAGTTTTCAACAAGTTTGGCAGTAACTCTTTTTGTAAACTGTTTTTTTTTAATCTGAAATTTACAATATTTGATCATTGTCTATAGGCATATTGTCTGTGTACCTCTTCTTTGCTTTCCTTGTGTGTCAATAGGTATTTCCTAGTGGTCCAATAGAAGGAAAAATCAGCCCAAAATAGACCCAAAATATTATAGGGTTTATTCTGAATGCTAAATTATCATATGTTATTCTTCTGACAGTTATTGTTAAATGTTTATGAAATCTTAAATTCCCAACATGGTCACCAAATTTAACATGATGGTGTATAGTTCAACTGTGTTTCAACTGATTTCCTAGCAGGATAGCCATATTGATAAACATGCTAAATCCATTGTACACATATTCATTCATTGTTTACTATTATATACCATCTATTATAGATATAGTATTACCAAGCTATCACCACATTTCTATAAATTTGATAAGCATGATAAATTGCTTTTTATTCACATCCTTCCTACTCTATTATCGTCGCAAATGGGTGAAAGATTCCCGCAGCGACGTTAAACTCCATATTCACTCACTCACTCCTACTCTATTACAGATTACAGTAGTCCATAATTGTGATCCCCAGAAATTGTTTCTTTCTGAGTCAGTGCACAAAGGACAAGGTATCTGGTTTGACCCATATATACCATTATACTGTAGACTTCATTAATAGTGACTGCCTCATTCTCAGGTAATTCTTTAATTGTTTTGATACTTATCTTAATAATTTTCATTAAAATACCACAAGGATAAACATGATAAAACACACAAATTTGTTTGTTAAATCCACTGTAGACATGGTACTTGCTGTACGAGGGTTAAAATAGAGAAACTATTACTATTTTTCTCAAGTCAACGTGACCATGATCAATCACGCTAATCTCCGCGACACTGTTTGCTGTCCTTATCCCTGTATCATGTTTGTTCTACATTCTCTGCATATTTGTCTAAATATTTCATCAGTGTCTTCAGCCATGGAGTAGTGCATTGATTACCAGAAATCATCAATATCACATGAATATGTCTATGGACATAACTGAATCATTATCAATATGACATTCCACTACCCGGTACTACATTAGCAAGATGTATCAAGTGAAGCCATTATGTGTTATATTATCATGATTATGCAGCGTCTTGGTTAACCCTACACGTCTATGTCCTGCATAGCTTTTGCCATGTTCTAATACATTATGGAAGATATTTCTAATAATAATTATTATTATGCATTCTTACAATATGCAGGACAATGTATTACAATATTCAAGATCATTTTAATAATACATGTACTAGTATACAGAATAGGAGTTTTCTTTATGAAGGACATCTCTTATGATAAGCAGGACATCTTACAATAAGCAGGACAGTTTGTTACATTATATGGGACAGTTACATATACCAAATACTGGACAGTTTCATACCAACTACAGGACAGTTTGATACGGATATATACTAGTATTCTCCTTGGTCTGTTAGTACCAGCTGGTGCTCGCAGGTTTACTGCAACATTAAGTTCTACAGATGTTGCGGGTTTCTTCCTACCCTAAACTTGGTCTGTTAGTACCAGCCGGTGCTCGCAGGTTTACTGCAACATTAAGTTCTACAGATGTTGCGGGTTTCCTCCTGCCCTAAACTGACAAGTTGTGATATTAGTGAAAGATTCTAGAAAGCGACTCTAAGCCTCATTATCTTCTTATGATTAGCAGGACAGTATCTTACAATAGGCAGAACAGATTCTTACATTATGCGGTACCATGTTCAGGCGTATAGCTGCCTATTCTCAGGTACATGGATATTAATTTCCATTTCCATTAATAAGTGACTAATGGCTGTTACAAGAAGTACAATAAGAGGTTTGTTCTCGATAGATTTATGGACAGAAGATGACTCAAATCAAAGACATGTCCTAATGCCAGCAGTCATGGTAGCCAGAATAGAGTCGCATCCAAATCAAAATATCGCCAGCTAGATGTCTGATGTCTTCCTACTTGCAGGACAGTTTCATACCATATGCAGGACATCTTAGAATATGCAGGACATCTTATACAAGACAGTTTCTTGCATTTATACAGAACGACTTCTTTCAGTGCATTATTATGCTGTTACAATAGAACAAACCCTTGTATGTCTAGAAGCTACATTTTTGTCTTACTCCACCGTCTACAAGACCAGCCTATTTATATACCATGTGTATGTTTGTGCTGTATACACCCAGGTGTTTATTTGTCCTATATGCATGTGGATGTTCAACAGTGTATTTCCTCAGTTCATCATGTCTGTCTATTTACACTATTCATAATGTTAGTGTATTCTAACAATACATATTGTTAGTGTATTCTAACAATACATACTGTTAGTGTATTCATTTATTCTTGTACAGAACTATGATTGTCTTAAAGTGCAAGTTTGAGTACCTGATTGTCAGATAATATCATGGTTGTATTAAAATCTGATTTTAGTATGATTGTTATAAATTGGGACTTTTGTGAATGATTGGCCTAAAATATTAGATTAGAAAATGAGTACTTGTCCTCAAGTGATTAATAAATAATTGTTCTAAACTGTAACTTTAGTTTGATTGTCATAAATTTAGACTAGTATAACATTAGAACATTAATTGGTTGTACTACAGAGCAATTTTAATATTTAAAGTCATAAATTGTGATCTTAGTACATGATGTCTTAAAGTGTGGCATAATTGCCATAAATTGTAAACTTCGGTAAAACAGATTGTACTAAAGCATAACTTGAATACATGATTGTCCTAAAACGAGTTCAGTAGATGATTGTCGTTTTGGAGTACATGATTGTCATTGAGAGTACCTGGATACAATTCCAGGGTGTTTCTATTCAAGGTTGGTCACATTATTGATCTAAAATACCTGCCTTTCATCCAAGTTCAGCACTTAATCATAATGGCCATTTCATTGGCTGAAAATCTCTGTGCAAAAGTGTCCAACCGCAATATATCACAGCTGGTGCATACGAATGATTCATCCTTTATATATCACACTATTAGCCAGTGTTCATGCATGATTTATGTGTTTCTGTTTTATGCAACTGTTAACCACACAATGTCTGAGAATAATATTGGTACTTGAATTTACTGTATATACGTCTGCAAACCTTACATGGGGCAAATATTTTATTATAAATGGCAGTAAATTATAGTAGCCTAAGTGCTACAAGTATAGAAACCTTTCTACGATTTAACTTCCTTACAAGTTAGTTCTAGTTACCTCCAGTTTAAATGTTTATTTAGCTTTAATTCTAATTAATTTTTCCTTTTTTATTGTTTAAGTTCAGCAGTGCATACAGATAATATGGATTTCATTTAATCAAGGAAGGTTTTTAATATCATGTTATAGCATTTTGAAATACTTGAAAGTGCCAACAGCATTAAGTAGCTGGGTTTTTTTCTTATACTATTTTTATCACACATGGGTGAAAGATTCCCGCAGCAACGTTAAACTACATAATCACTCACTTGTACTATTTAGGACTATCATGAGTTGCCAGGTTGCAGTATATATATATATATATTACAAACACCAATGCGGTTTACATTCTCTACGTACTTTATACGACATCTTTATCTCTGGTAAAAGTCTGTGTAATATTGACAAAATGCTTAATTGCGAGTCGTTGGTAGTATTGTTGACATGGCAGACAGAGGTACACGTTACATGTGTGTTTCTTACACACAGTTCTTTTTTCATTTGACATTCCGAGATCATATGAGTAGCCAGAAAAAGCCATTGGTATTTCGACTGCAAACAGTTTTGCGCGAATATTGTGTTTTTCTACGACCATCGGCAGCGGCAACCTGTCAGTGCCACACAAACGTTGTCAACCGGCTGCAAAGAAAACATCGGAAACGACAACAGAAAAAAATACCTGCAAAAAAAATAAACAGCATTATCTTTAAAAGGGGGAATGGGTGTGGGGGGAGGTCTTCCTCCGACCTCCGATCATCTGAAAACTCACTTGTCTGTTGACCCATAGCGCAAGAACAAAGACAGCGGAATTTTAATTCACGTCTGCGAAAAGACGGCAATTGTTGGAATAGGAGGTCACAGTATGACAATGGCAGCCATTATTTCGTATAGATTTTCCCAGGGCGATATTTGCCCTATCGGTCCGCTCAATCATGCTTGAAGACACCAGCAGAGGTCTGGGTCGTACCTGTCGGCAGCGAAATGTACATCTCGTCAATCTCACCTGGGCTTTCACAGGTGGGGTACATATTTCGACTTGGCTGGTCAAAAGCCATTTAACCGCTTCCATGCTCTCATCATTTTAAGTGTTAAATAGCCCGGAAGGACCAGAATATTTTCTAAATGAAATGTGGACAAAAGCTTAAATGGATTGTGACATTTTCGTCTTGATGTTTTAGACTGCATTAGAGTCACTCTCTAGTTCTCGACAATACATGAAAATGTTAAGTGGTTTAGTGTTCCCTTTTAGAACGTTTTTTTTTTTATAGACATTTGCTGACCTCTGCACTTTAACAGTTGCTGTGTTGTGTACTTAACCTTCTACATGCTGTAGCCAACTGGAGATGCCCTACAAACTTTTTTATTAGTACCACAAATGCCCCGGGAGATACACACACAAACACGTGTCCAATCAGAATCCATCTCAAAACTACATTTCAAGACATAGGTACTGTTTCACGAAGCTCCCATAGCTACTAAGAGGCCATAGTGCTCTAGTAATAGTCAGCGACAAATAGATACAAGAGTGCTATGGGTTCTGTTAATGGATACGAGAGCTTTATGAGAGGGTGCCATGCCATGGTGACTGCTACTCTGAATGGCAACACTTTCAATCTGTGTCAATAAAGTAGGCAATACAATCCATCTGTTGATACACCGATAAGTATAAAATGACCAATTGCCATGTATTATCTGTGGACAGGATACTCAGCCCAGTTTTGGGCTTTCTTTCATTATTCCCACGTGTATAGACAGACACCAGTCTGTGCTTCGATGCTTTCCACGCAGCCATAGATTTCTAGATGTTTCAGTCGCATTACCACATCAGTCAACAATCAAATAGTAGTTGGGATAATTTCTCGGAATAGATATTGTAGATTGTACTATCTCATCGCTTTAAGGCATGTACAATACACATAGGTGTAAAAGATAGTGTTAAAAATCATTACTGGTTGCAAAGAACTAATTTTAAGACAATTCCTGTCCACAGATGTATGTAATATTGCACTATGTCAAGGCTGAAAATATGTCTAGCTCATTGGTAAACTTAAATTGCGTGTTGTTTTAGGGTTCACACCTTTCTACACATTCCAGTGGCCAGGTTCAAATGCTGTGAAATCCTATGCTACATTTCTCACTGCACTGCGATGCAATATCTGCCTTGTTGTAATACAATGCTTATATTTAGAATAATGCAATTACTGGTAGTGTTATATATAGAATATGATTTGTACATGAGATATCATGGACGTTTATGGTGAGATAGCAAATGTTTTTATGATGAGATCATAAGGGCTTTTATGGTGAGATATCAATAGCTATTATTGCAAGAGATCAGCAAAGTAACACAAATTACAGATGCTCACGTTTTTCTATTCATTTATTCTTCCATTTCATTAATTTGAAAATAATTAACATAAAACATAATGGCTTAATAACATGGACTAATTTAAATGAATAATTAAATATATTGGAATAATTTTGACACGTTCTCAGTGTTCTCAAATAATCAGATCTCATAATGGATTTCTTTAACCCAGAAAAACATTGACATGTCAGAACAAATCTATCTGTTCAATTGATCTCAATACACTTTCCGGACAATCGGGTATGCTGGTGTATTATTCCGTCTGCGCGTGTTGTGGTGCTTTCTCACTTCCGATCAGCGGTCTTTTCATGCAGTGTCATGTCTCAAAGACAAGCTAGATTTACCTGAAGCAATTCATTAAGTGCTTTGATTGACTGCTTGTAGAGTGTGCTACTGTATGAGGACACTAGATACGGTAGGTGGTAGTTGCTTGGATGAATTTGAAAGTTAATCTTGTATGTAGTCACTGGGTTAGGGTTAATTGGTAATTAATAACTTGATAAATATTCTTTTCAGATTTATTTTTAAAAATAGCTAAAAATACAACGTAATGAAATGATGTAATTTAGGCAATATGCTAGTATATTTAATCATTACCAGTATTCTTTATTCATTGTATACAAGTTGAAGACTTTGTGTACACATACCGGTACACACATGCATGCACATACACGCACATGCACACACGCACGCACACACACACACACACACACACACACACACACACACACACACACACACACACACACACACACA
>JAUTBQ010153719.1:0-91202 GCA_032361185.1 Lepetodrilus ovalis | reverse complement strand
GATTGTTAGCAATATCTGTTTAGAATAACCAATATTGTATTAGTTAAATAAATATACGACAAAATGAAATGCACCCAAAAGGTCGACTTTTTGGTTAAAAACACATATATTAGCACCACTATAAAACTGGCTTAAAACACCTTACCATGACCACCATTTTTATCAACAACACCCCTTTGCATCTCTGCGAAAAAAGTGATGTCCCTAAGAATTTGGATCCCGAAAAAAGCCCCGTATTTGTCAGTATGGCGAGTAGCAAACTGGTCTCCAACTGTGTCGATATGCTAGAAAAATCTAACCGGTTTGATGCCATGTATTTAGTTAGCAAAAACCCCAATGATTTATTTGGTTACTTCGAGAGAAAGTATAAACTCATCGAAGCGGGTGGTGGATTGGTAGCTAATGAGCTTGATGAAATACTCGTTATCTATCGGCTAAAAACTTATGATTTGCCCAAAGGCAAAATGGAAGAAGGAGAGTTTCCGAAAGAGACAGCCCATCGAGAAGTCATCGAAGAAACAGGAGTTAAAGGCCTATCTACCAATGAATTATTAGGAATCACCTATCACACTTATAGAACCAATAAAAAAAAGAAAAGAGTCCTAAAAAGAACATACTGGTATAAGATGACTGCACCCAAACAACCCTTAACGCCCCAAGTCGAAGAAGACATCGAGAAAGCCGAATGGATTGCCCCCAAGGATATCCCTACTCTATTTGACAATATGTACGAAGCCATAAAAATGATTCTGGTGGATTGGTTAGACCAGCAGAGCAGCTAGCTACCATTTTCCAAAAATAGAGAATTTATTCCTGTTGCCTTTTTCGGGATAGCCCAAGTCTTTTAGCAACTTAGCAAAGAATTTTTTTTGCTCTATACCACCATAATCAAACTCGACTTTTCCAGTCGGGATATCAACAGAGATATTAGTCACACCTTCTATTTGTTCTAGACCTTCAGTAATGCTTTTGACACATCCATTACATTTTATATTTTCCGCAAGGAACTCCATAATTCAATTTTTATTCTAAACACCTTCATCGTAGAGATTGTTTAGCCATTCATCTCATTGACGATAGACATTGTATAAAACATCTCTCTAGCAATCTGGCGGCTTCGCTCATCGTATTTTTGGGTCATCTGGTCTGTCCCATCAAACTCTTTAGGGTCATTGTAAGAAATAACGATACGTGCTTCTGCACCAATCACAGAAGGGCAAGCAACATCCGCACTGCCACAGACAATCATGGCACAAAACCCATCCATCGGATTGGGAGCATCTTCATAATGCTTAGAATACATAGCCATGCCGGGAAGCCCTGTGCCAAACCGCATTAAGTAGATTGGATTTTTTCCGTTTTCTGCTTTCAACAGCTCTATTCCTGTGCGATTAAGGGCATCCACTGCGTGGGGATGAAAAGCCGTAGATTCTGTCCCCCCGGAATACGATTCAAAATTATAGATATCATACCACAAAGCCGCCGCTTGAAGCCAAGCTTTACCCATGTGGCTCCGTCTGGAGTTGTGGGTACAGATGACGGTAACTCTTGCGGGTTCACCAAGTCTGTGCTTGCCAATAATGTAAGCTGATAACTGTCGTAAAGCTTCTTTTCTTTCTGTGGGAATCCGGTCAAATTCTATGGAGATGCTTTCGCAAAATTTGGCCAATTGTGGGTGGAATAAATTTTTCATTTGTTAAGCTTAGTTACACACACAAAGATAGGAGAAAAAAATCTTCCATGTAAGATAGGATGCTGCCGGGCGCAATTAGGCTCACCCACTCCTACTCCATTGTGGCGTTCGGGAATCTCCTTCGTCGATTTCATTTTGTCGCATATAAAAATATCATATTTGTTTAAATCTACTGTAAGAAGGAGACCATGCTGCCGGCCTTTCAAGATTTAGAACCACCACAAATCCATCGCAAGTCTTATTCATTTTGTATATTTGCCACCCAATGAATGATGAGCCAGTCATATTAGTCACCGGGGGCACCGGATTCTTAGGGAGCTATCTTTTGCGCAAGCTATTGATAGATGGCCATCCGCATATCCGATCGACCAAACGTGCTTCCAGCCAATTTGGCCTAGTAGAAGACATCAAAGACCAGATTGAATGGATTGAGACCGACATTTTGGATGTCTTTGGTCTAGAGGACGCTATGCAAGGAGTCTCTCAGGTCTATCACTGTGCTGCTATCGTCTCCTTTGATCCGCGCCAAAAGGACCAAATGAAGCAAGTCAATGTCACGGGCACGGCTAATGTTGTCAATGCTGCCCTTGCGGAAAAAATTGACAAGATGATCTATGTCTCTTCTATCGCAGCCATCGGCCGTAGCCACAAGCATCCAAAAGTCACCGAAACCAACCGATGGGAACCTAACAATCTGAATTCGGCATATGCCAAGACTAAATATATGGCCGAGAAGGAAGTTTGGCGTGGAGTTGCAGAAGGACTCAATGTAGCCATTATCAACCCATCAGTTATTTTGGGGAGTGGGCATTGGAAAACCGGCTCTATTCAAGCATTTTATGAAATTTGGAAAGGCTTAAAGTTTTTCCCACCGGGGCAAACTGGTTTTGTAGATGTCCGGGATGTCGCAGAATTGATGACCAAAATGATGCAAAGTGATGTCTCTGCTGAGCGCTTCATTGCGAATGGAGGAAACCTGACCTACAAAGACTTTTTTGAGCAAATAGCCACATCAATCCAGAAGCCGGCTCCAAGGATTCTTGTCACCCCACTGATTAGTGCTGCTGCTTGGCGTTTTGAGTGGCTCAAATCAAAGCTTACCGGAAAATGCCCTATGATTACAAAAGAAACTGCGGCTATGTCAGCCAACTCTTTTTCGTTTGACAACCGTAAATCCATAAATACTTTTCATTTTAGCTATCGACCTATTGACAAGACCATTGCCGAAACCGGCTCCCAAATGTTAGAAGCATCAAAGATGGAATTTTGCCCATTAACATTAGCGTACTAGCCTTCGAAGTGAAAAGAGAGGGTAAAGGAACGTGACAATACTTTATCCAACACAGTAGATTGTGTTAGATTCTCATTAAATAGTAAGACATTTCCAAGGCCGTAAGAATATTTGATTTCTGGTGAAAATATAAAGAAAGGGAAGAAAAATTGCACACCTACTCCGGCTTCAAGTGCAAAGTCTGTTGGGGCAATTTTCAAAATCTTATCACTTTGTCTTGTTTTGCTTTCGTTGGCCACATCAAAGGAGTACTTAACTCCGGCAATAACAAAGGCTCGCTTATCGTGATAAGGAGCAGACTTAAAACGAACTTGGAATGGCAGCTCTACCATGACTCCGCCTACTTTTCGCACACGAGGAGTTAAGTCCTTTGGTGCAGAATAATTCAGGTTTCTTTCCGTAAAAGACAATGTAGGCAACAATCGGAAGTCAAAATAATCTCCAATCTTTAGGTTGGCAACGATACCGAGGTTGAATCCGGGGCCTGTGACACTCTCCACCCTGACAATGCTATCATTTCCAATAAAGTTATTAGACCGATAAACCTTAAAATCCGAGCGATTAAAACCAAGGGTAATGCCAAAATAATACGGCTTCTGCTGAAAATCTAAGTAGTTATAGTTCTTTTGCCCGAAGGAAAAGGTCACTACAAAAAGCAGTAGAGCTGTTATTATTTTTTGGCGATGTACAAAGAGCATATTCCAAATGTTAAAGGCTTACAAATAGCATTTTCAAAACCAACTTTCTCCAAAATCTTAGAAAACTCGTCTCCTTCCGGAAAAGCTGTTGCCGATTCAAACAAATACCGATAAGCACGATCATCTTTAGATGCTAGACGTCCTGCCATCGGCAATATATAACGGAAATACAATTTAAATAATTGCTTGACCGGAAAAACTTTAGGTTTAGAGAACTCTAAAACAAAAATCTGACCATCTTTCTTCAAAATACGGTACATCTCTGATAATCCTTGTTCCAAGTGCTCAAAGTTGCGCACGCCAAACGCTACAGTCGTCGCATCAAACGAGCCAGTTTCAAAACTTAACTGTTCAGAATCTTCTTCTCGAAGGGTGATTTTTGACGTAAGTCCTTGTTTCTTCACTTTTCGTTCTCCAACTTTCAGCATACCCGGAGACAAGTCAATCCCAACCACCTTCACATCATCCATCTTCTTAGCAATATTGATAGCGACATCCCCTGTTCCCGTGGCCACATCGAGCACATTTTTTGGATCCAGCTTACGCAAATGTCTCAACATGGTCTTTCGCCACAGCCTATCAACACCAAAAGAAAGGCTCTTATTCAGCACATCATACGTCCCGGAAATATTATCAAACATCTCCTTGACTTGTTGCTTTTTGGCCTTATCATTTCCGTAAGGCGTTATATCTTGCATGTTCTTTTCCATAAGTGCACAAAGATAGGTTTTTTTTACTGACTCTTCGACTTGTTGACACAAACAAAAAACGGATGATCACCCTGCAAACAGGTTAGCATCTTGTTTAATCGTTCGGTAACCCAAAACAAAAGCCCCATTTTAAAGAAATGGGGCTTTTGCAATAGGCTTTTTTCAAAGAAGACAGTTAGAGTTTCATTCTTACAAATTTACCTTTACGCTTATAGACGATATATGGTCGTCTGAAGCCAATTTTCTTGGCTTCATTGCGTGCTTCAATCGCCTGCTCCAAAGAATCAAATCCCGTAAGATACATGGTCGTATAGGTTTTGCCCTTAGTGCTTACAACCTTGCCAAGTGGCTTGACTTGAGCTCTTGGAAAATGCTTGATGTTCTTATAAGCTGCTAGCTGTACATAATACTGTCTAGCTGCTTTCTTAGTGGCTTTTTTGGTGGCTTTTTTGGTTGTTTTCTTCACAGCTTTCTTAGCCTTTGGAGCCTTTTTGGGTACTTTTGGTGTAGGCACCTTAGTAGCTTTAACAGGCTTTTCGGCAGGGACAGATTTTTCTACTGCTGATTTGACAATCAATTTTCTATCTCGTTTTGTAGGCTCCAAATATTCTCTAGTCACAAAAGCCTGTTTGAATCCTGCTTTCTTGATTGATTTCAAATGTTTGGCAGCTTCTTCTTGAGTATTGTAGACACCGACTCTGATTTTCACATGTTTTCCGGAAGGGCGAGAGTAGACATTACCTTCACTAAATAAATCTTTATATTCAGACATATTGATGGACTTTCCATCAATTTTGTAAGCCGCAACTTGTACAGCATATTTTTGGGTCAGCTTAGACTTCGCTTTATCAGAAGCTTCTTGAGCGGCTAATTTTTTAGTCAACTCAATAGCTTCTTTGGCAGCCTTTTCGGCATCTTTCTTAGCTACTTCGGCAGCTAATTTTGCTTTTTTAGCAGCTATAGCTTCTTTTTTGATTGCTTCCAGTTCTTTTCTTTTTCTCTCTTTCTCCTTCATCGCCTCTAACTTCTTGGCTGCTTCAGACTCTTTTGCTTTTTTAACTAAGTCCTCTGCTTCCAATTTATCAGCCTTTTCCTTCTTATCTGTTGTACTAGGTCCTTTTGACGCAAGGACAACATCGGAATAGGCATTGATCATTGGCTGAATACCAAGGATTGTGTGGTTTTTGCCATCTCCTGTTTTGATGATACGTGTCACATCAGAGAAGCCGGCTTTAGAGTATGTAACGGTATATGTCTCTTTGCTTTTTAGCGGAAGCGTAAACTCTCCATTGTCATTAGTAAAGGTCTTAAATGGCTCTCCTTTTTTAGGCAAAGCACTAACCAATACTTGATTCATCGGAGCATTATCATCGTTGCCGACAACCTTGCCAATGTATTCTTCATCAGATTGTACCAACTTAACAACAAAGGTCTTAGATTTCATTTTACCCGAAGATGCCACTTTTAGTTTTTGGGGTTTATAGCCGGGCTTACGGATGGTTGCATCGCAATTAAGGCCAGCTAAGGCTTGGAATACTGTTTTTCCTTTTGCATTGGTCTTTAAGCTACCTTCGCCACACTCAGCGAAGTCAATAGTTGCGCCATTCAAAGGATTATTATCAGAAGCATTCAAAACAACAATCTCGATTTTATCGCTAACTTTGGAGACGCCATAAATATCATCACCGGACTTCATACCACGGCGATTAGAAGTAAAGTAACCTTCATTCTGGGCATTGTTATAGATAAAACCATAATCATCATAAGATGAATTAACACTAGTCCCCATATGGAACACCTTGAGCCAAGTATCTGTAGAAGCAGTGCTTCCTTGTTCGGCCCGATAGATATCAAACCCACCAAGTCCCGGCAGCCAGTTAGAGCTAAAGTAAAGGTTCTTGCCATCGGTAAAAGGGGTAATTTCATCACCGGGCGTGTTGACGGGAGCACCTACATTTACGGGTGTTGACCAAGTGTCGCCTTCTAGGTGACTTACGTAAATATCAAATCCACCTTCACCGCCGGGGCGGTTAGAAGCGAAGTACAAATCCTTACCATCAATAGAGAAGCTAGGAAATCCAGAGCTATAGTCTACACCATTAACATCCAAAGCCTTCGCTTTATCCCAAGTACCTGACAGGTTGTAGTTGGCTCCAAGAAGAGACATCTTGCCTGCAAGGTTAGCTTCTAGGGTATGGCCATTAATGAAGTCGTTTTTGGTAATTACCACCTTTTTGTCGGCATTTTCACTGTAAGCAACAGGACCTTCATTGTAGTTAAAGGCCAAATCACTAGTAAGGAGCTTAGGCTTTTGCAGATAGCCTTTGCTGTCTTTAGCTGTAATAAACAGTTGATTATAGGCTCTTCCTTCCCAGTTTTTGGCTTCCTTAGTTTTTAGCTTACGCTTAATATCTAAGCGAGATGATGAGTATACAATTTTGTCTCCAAAAAAAGTGGGGCCAAAATCTCCTTTACTGGTATTAAGGTACTCTCTCTTTACATGATAGAAAGGGGGCAGAGCAGCGGTTGTTGCAGCCAATTGGGCATAATCCGCATAGTGTTGCCCTACTTTAGGGTTTATTTTTGCGTAAGCATCGAAGATTTTTTCGGCATTAGAATAGTCTCCGCTACGCATAAATGCTTTTCCATAACGCAATAATGCATCAGAATCAGCCGTCGGCTTAGCGGTTGCTTTTTTGTACCAAGCCAAAGCTTCCTTCATATCGTTGGTATAGTAGTAGCAATCCGCAAGGCTTATCATAGCTTTGACATTTTCCGGATTATCTGCGATTAGTTTTCTGTAGGAAACTTCTGCCTGTTGATAAGCTTTCAGCTCAAACTGTTTGTCGGCTTTTTCCTGTAAAGATTGTCCAAAAGAGAACGTAGCTACAAATAGGACAACAAGGGTGGCGATTATTTTTCTCATTGAGTTAGTTTGTTCGTTTACAATTAATTGAGTGTCAAGAAGAACAATTGAAATCTCGACGAAAACGAAATATTTGACAAAGTAATTACAAATTTTGCTAATTTGTACAAAAAAAGGTGCATTTTTTTCTTTTCCTAAAGAAAAACAGTCTTTTTTGCGTCAAAAAATGAATTTCATAGGTTAAATATCACAAGAAAATATTACATTTGGGTCTGATGTATTACCCAATATTTTTTCCATTTCAAAAACACCCAGATCAATGAGACTATTATTACTCGCTTTTGCACTTGTATTTTCATCTCCGATTTTCTCGCAAGAGATGAACTTTTTTCCCAATCAAGTTTTGGTGCGTTTTGAGCCCAACACTGATGTGAATGCTTTTTGGGCACAGTTAGACCTCGATGACCATCAGACCTTAGATATCGAGTCCCAAAGGCTAATCGCTCCTTACATGAATATTTGGAAGGTAAAATATAACACGGATATCAGTGCGCCCACCTTAGTAGAGAAGCTTTCTCACCAAGACCAAGTGGTGGTTGCTCAGCTTAATCATCATATCTATAGCCGAGTAAGCCCTAATGACCCATTGTATGGTCAACAGTGGCAATGGCAAAACATTGGCTCCGAAATAGCGTGGGATATTTCTACCGGCGGCCTTACGGCAAATGGGGATACGATTGTTGTGGCCATTATTGATGATGGAACGGAGCTAGACCACCCTGATTTACAAGCTAACATCTGGCACAACTATGCAGAAATCCCAAACAATGGGATGGATGATGATGGAAATGGTTATATAGATGATTTCAATGGCTGGAATACTGTTAGTGGCACCAACGATGTCACTAATGGTTGGCATGGAGTTTCGGTTGCCGGCATGGTCGGGGCTGTGGGTAATGATGGCAACCAAGGAGTTGGTGCCAATTGGAATGTAAAGCTAATGACCATCAAAGGTGGTACAGCTGAAGAAGCTGAAGTTATCGAAGCTTACTCTTATGCACTTAACTTCCGTAAAAAATATAATGAGACCAATGGTGCTGAAGGAGCCTTTGTCGTTGCAACTAACTCTTCTTGGGGTATAGACTACGGCAACCCGGCAGATGTGCCTTTATGGTGTGCCTTCTATGACACCTTAGGTGCCAATGGAATCTTGAGCTGTGGAGCAACTTCTAACTCTGCTTATGATGTAGACACACAAGGTGACTTACCCACTTCTTGTACCAGCGAATACTTAATTTCGGTAACAGCTACAGACAATAACGATATGCGGACATTCTCTGCATGGGGTCAAAACTCCATTGATTTGGGTGCTCCCGGCGACAACATCTATACTACCGGTGTATTTGGCTCTTACGAATATACGAGCGGGACTTCATTTGCTACACCTTTGACAGCTGGTGTGGTTGCCCTACTCTATTCAGCACCTTGTAGTGATTTGGCTAATCTGGCAATATCTGACCCGGCAGCAGCAGCCGAGCTTGTTAGAGATTATATCTTTGATGGTGTGGATCAGACAACCCAATTGCAAACAGAAACAACAACTGGTGGGCGTATTAATGCCGGCACAAGTATGACGCTTGCCATGGGCAACTGCGGTGCTTGTATTCCTCCTTTTTCTATCGGCACCAGCAATCTACTGGATATTTCATCTAGCTTAAATTTCACAACATTTGCGGATGGGGCTGTCGTCTATATCCGTCCGGTTGGTGGAGCTACTTGGGACACAATCCAAAATGCAACAAGCCCCGTTTCTTTAACAGGCTTGCAAGCCTGTACAGAGTACGAAGTAAAACTACGCTCAGAGTGTCCTGACTCTTTAAGCAATGCATCCAACTCTTTCATTTTTAAAACAGATGGATGCTGTGACTTACCAGAGAACTTTCAAGTTGAGTCCAGTTCAGAAACAAGTGCTCAAGCATCATGGAATGGTGTATTAGCAGCTAATTCTTATACTTTAATCTATTCTGCTATAAGTAGTAGCACATGGGATACCATTACAACAAGTTCAACTAACACCGCTATTATTGGCTTGCAAGAATGTACTTTGTATGAAGCTAAAGTAAAAACCAACTGTGAAGGTCCTGCCATTGAGTTTAGCCCTGCCTTTACGTTTAAGACTATTGGTTGTGGCTTATGTGGTGAAGATTCTGTGTATTGTTCTTCTTTTGGAAGCAACAATTCCTATGAGTGGATTGACACCTTGATTGTAGAGGATGTCTTTACGAATGGCTCTGGCTTGAATGAGGGTGGTTATGCCTTCTTCCCTGACTTTGACATCAACTTCACTCAGGAGCAAGAGTATAGCTTAACGCTTGTACCCGGCTACTCTTCATCTACTTATAATGAATATGTCCGTGTTTGGATTGATTTTAACCAAAGCGGCAGCTTTGAAGCAGATGAATTAGTGATTGCTCCCGATTTTTCTATTGATGCATCGGCTACATTCCCTTTCACTATACCTACTGACGCAATCCCCGGACAGACTAGAATGCGTGTCATCATGGATTATGATGGTATTCCAGAGTCTTCCTGCGAACTATTTACATTTGGAGAAGTCGAAGATTACTGTGTCAATATTATTTCTCTTGGCTACTGCCTTGGACCTGATATTGTTAATGTGAGTGATGTCAGCTATTATACTGCTAACTTAAACTGGGAAGAAGTAGATAGTAGCATTAGTTACATAATCAAATATCGCCCTGTAGGTACTGAAGACTGGGAAGCTGCAACGACAGCAAGTAATGGCTACGAGTTAGTTAACTTAGATGATTGTACCGACTATGAAGCAATCGTTCGGGCTGTATGTCCTAATGGACTAGGTACTCAAGTGACATCTACCTTTACAACAGAATGCGTCAGTGGTATTGCTACACCTTTTGCAGAAAATTCTTTCACCATTATGCCGAATCCTTTCTCTGACCAATTTGAAGTTGAAGTAACAGGATTTGCGGCTCATGATGTTCAAGTAAGACTCTTCGATGCAACCGGCAGAGATATTGCTATTCAATCTACTCTTAACGCATCTTCCAATAAGATGGTAATCACTCCGGATAACAAGATTACTGCTGGAGTTTATATCTTACAGTTAAAGACTGATAAGCAAGTAGGTAACATTCGCGTCATTAAGAACTAATCTTAGTGCGAACCATTAAAAAGCGGACTGTCTCCATCGGGATAGCCCGCTTTTTTTGTGGGCATCTTGCTTGCGCAAAACCTTACCACCCAAATAATAAAACAGACAAATAAGTTCATACAACCAAATTGAACGTTTTAACATCTATATCATAAAGCACCATGAAAAAGCTATTTTTTCTCCTTATCATCACTTTCGGCATCATTTCGTGGACAGATAGCGATACAAAAGCTGATAATTCTAATTTGATTGGACAATGGAATTGGACAAATACAGATGGTGGATTTGCATTTCACATCCACAAAACACCCCAAACAATAGGAGAAACCGTTCATCTGACATTAATGCAAGACTATACGTATTTGATAACAAAAAACGGGCGTAAAATCGCTCAGGGAACCTATAAACTAACCCTAAAAAAGTCTATTTATTCTGGAAAACTAGAAACATATATACAAATCCCTAAGGCCCCACAAAGCTCTGATATTGTAATGAATGGCATCATAAAAGTGTGGGATACAAACAAGTTCACCATTTCGGACAACAACCATGATGGAATTGGCAGTTCTTTTATAAAAATAGATAACCCATCACCCAAGGTTGTCGAAATTGATTCTACCACAGCATATAAAATAGATTCCATATTGGAATTTAATAATTTCAGCAGAGATATAGCTTATGAACCATTAAGCCTACGTTACAAAGGGAAATCCATTTTTTCTCTCGGTCAAAAGATAGAAGATGTAGACACCACACTCTCTTTTCGGTCTGACCCCAATGGATATTTTTGGGATAAATATAATCTAGTTAGGGACTACTTGTGTATGGATGATGATTTGTCCATAGAATTAGAGCAAGGCTCTATAAATGGGATTATCTTCTTTTCTTCTGATCAAAAAGAAAAACAAATTTTTGCTATGGCCGGCAGTTGGACAATCGCCACCAAAGTCACAAAAGACAATGAAGCGGTGATAATTGAGCAAATCACAGATAAATTGTTCCCAATTTTGAAAGACCACTTAAAAATGGAGCACAATTGGCGATACGAAAACAAAAGGAAGAATTATATTGAATACTTCACGCTGAGTCAACAACAAGAAGGCGTATCTTTTTGGACAATGAATTACGAAATAAAACTAATAAACTGAGTTTGACCAGACCTTTAAATCCAATGACCATTTCCTTTAATCAATTCCACACAGTCTAGATTTATTTCAACCGTTACCACCACATCGCTGTACCATACTTCCCAAGTTACAAGATTTAGGATTCTTTAGGTCTTATCCCGATTTTTTACTTCGAAATATCTCATCAGCCCCCACACACTCATCCAAGGTGGATTGGCTTTCAGATACCGTTCGATGTCCGCTTCAGCGACATTAGACTCTTTCATTTCTTGGATACTAAACTCCTGAAATATAGGTACAACATCCTTTGCGGCGGCCCCTTTTTCATAATAAGGTTGTATCCAAGCAGCCCATTTGTCTAGCCGTGTTTCTAGCTCTTCGAGATGTTCATTGACATTCTCTACCCGACCAAAATGCGTTAAGTGTAATGATTTTGGCGCAAGCTCCGCAATTTTCCGCAAGGACTCCTTCCAATCGTCAATGTGTATATCCGGCGGTGGGCATGGTGGGGCCACGAGGTTATCCCCAATCTTGACGCCACCCACATCTCCGGTAAAAATAGTATCTTCATGCTGCCAAGCAATATGGTGTACCGCATGCCCGGGGGTATGCCAAGCGGTAAATACTTGCCTACCTATCTTCAAATCAAAAGCGTCTTCGATGGCATGGAGGCGAATCTCATCAATCGCCTGCATATCACCCCACAAATACTCCATATCATCTTGATAAATACGTTTGGCAGAAGCCCAGAGTTTTTCTGGATTGGCCAAATGACGATATCCTTTAGGATGCACATACACGTCAGCCCCAGCTTTTGCAAAAGCCCATGCCGCTCCTGCATGATCCAGATGAATATGCGTCAGCAAAACATGGCGCACATCTTTGGGTGTTGCTCCCATCTTCTCCAAGACTTGCGTCAAATGAGTATAAGTAGAATATGGGCCAGACTCCACAAGAATAAGCCCGTCAACGGATTCAATCAAAAAGGACGCAATGGTATCCGTATGATCCAAAAAATTTAGGTCAATAATTTTCATAAATTGTTTTTTTAGACAGCCACTTTCGCCTTTATGTGTGGGTGTGGGTCATAGCCAATCAGGTCAAAATCTTCAAATTGAAACTGGTCTATCTCTGTGACGTTTGGGTTAATCTTTATTTGCGGAAGCATCCGTGGCTCTCTTGACAATTGCAATTCTGCTTGCGCAAAATGGTTGTTATACAAATGCACGTCCCCAAAGGTATGCACAAAATCCCCATATTTAAGGCCTGTCACCTGGGCGATCATCATTGTCAACAGGGCATAAGACGCTATATTAAAAGGTACACCCAAAAATACGTCCGCTGAGCGTTGATACAACTGACAGGACAATTTTCCGTCTGCCACATAAAACTGAAATAATGCATGGCAAGGATTTAGTGCCATTTTATCTAAGTCACAGACATTCCAAGAGTTTACGATGATTCGACGAGAATTAGGATTGGTTTTGATGGTTTTAATGACATCAGCAATCTGGTCAAAGGTCTGTCCATCAGCACCTTGCCAGCTACGCCATTGCTTACCATACACCGGTCCCAAATCACCGGATTCATCCGCCCATTCATTCCATATCCGGACTCCATTGTCTTGCAGGTACTTTACATTAGTATCACCATTTAGAAACCAAAGCAGCTCATAAATAATGGATTTCAAGTGTAATTTCTTAGTGGTTAGCATCGGAAACCCTTCTTGCAAGTCAAACCGCATCTGATAGCCAAATACACTTCTCGTGCCGGTGCCGGTTCTATCTCCTTTGTCCGTTCCCTTTTCAATAATGTGAGTTAATAAGTTTTTGTATGATTTCATTGGTTGCTGGTTGCTGGTTGCTGGTTACTGGTTACTGGTTGCTGGTTACTGGTTGCTGGTTGCTGGTTGCTGGTTACTGGTTACTGGTTGCTGGTTGCTGGTATCCAGAAGCCAGAGACTAGAGTCCAGAGTCCAGCATCCAGAAGCCAGAGACTAGAGTCCAGAGTCCAGAGACTAGCATCCAGAAGCCAGAGTCTAGCGTCCAGCGTCCAGTTCAAAAGAATTCCCTAACTTCACCGCAAATTTACAAAAAAAACATGGCATACAAAAGCCTTTCCGACTGTATCAAAGACCTAGAGCGAATTGGGCAACTTGAACGCATCACACGAGAAGTTGATCCCAACTTGGAAATGGCTGATATTCACCTAGATACTTATTCCCGACAGGGGCCGGCTCTACTCTTCGAGAATGTCAAAGGAAGCCCCTTTCCTGCCGTGTCCAATATCTATGGCACCTTGGAACGCACCGAGTATATATTTCGCAAGGAGATACCTAGGATGAAGCAAATAATGTCCGTCAAAGGTGACCCAATGTCTCTGCTCAAGCAACCGTCATTACTAGCAAAGGTCCCTTTTACCGCTCTAAAAGCCTTACCCAAAAAATCCTTTCTTAAGCCCCCAATTCTTTTTGGGAAAACGACTATTGACCAACTTCCACAGATTGTTAGTTGGCCAGATGACGGGGGCGCATTTATTACTTTACCACAAGTCATGACGCTACCACCAGGAAGCACCAACCCCATGCACGCCAACATCGGCATGTACCGCATCCAACTGAATGGAAACGATTATATCCCCAACGAAGAAATTGGTCTTCACTACCAACTCCACCGCGGCATTGGTATCCATCATGCGCTATATAATGATTCGAAAGAGCGGTTTAAGGTGAGTATCTTTGTTGGTGGCCCGCCTGCACACACGTTTTCTGCGATTATGCCATTGCCGGAAGGTCTATCAGAAATGACCTTTGCAGGAATGTTGAATAGTCGTCGATTTAGATACTATTGGAAAGATGGTTTCTTGTTATCTTCGGATGCAGACTTTGTGATAACCGGATATATTCAGAAAAATCAACTCAAGAAAGAAGGTCCGTTTGGGGATCATATTGGCTATTATAGTCTAGCGCATGATTTTCCGGTGATGAAAGTGGCAAATGTCTACCACCGCAAAGATGCCATTTGGCACTTTACCGTTGTGGGGCGTCCACCGCAAGAAGACAGTAGTTTTGGGCACTTAATCCACTTATTGGCCGGCGACATTTTAGGTTCTGAGTTTCCAGGAATCCGAGAAGTTCATGCTGTGGATGAAGCGGGGGTACACCCCTTGTTGTTGGCTATTGGTTCAGAACGCTATATGCCATTTGAGCGACTTGGCCGCACTTATCAAGCGGAGCGACCTGAGGAGATTCTGACGCAAGCACACCATCTGCTAGGCAAAGGACAAACCACCTTAGCCAAATTTTTGATGATTGCTGATGGCAGCCACCATCCGGATTTAAAGGCTGCTGATGTCAATATTTTTTTAGGGCACTTGTTAGAGCGTATTGATTGGACACGAGACTTACACTTTATCACACAGACAACGGTGGATACCTTGGATTATTCGGGTAGCGGTTGGAATATGGGTTCTAAGGTTATCTTTGCTTGTGCCGGAGCACCAAAACGCACATTGGGTGAGCATCTTCCACAAGATTTAACCCTACCCGATGGTTTCAATCAAGCACAAATGGCCCTGCCGGGCATCATCATTATTGCCGGACCTAAGTACACAGAAACACATCAGGGACAACGAGACATACTCAATCTATCTTTGGGTATACCTGCGGAGATTGAATCTTCTTACCCTTTGATAATCGTGGCGGACAGCTCCGATTTTGTAGCACAAAATTTAGCCAACTTCTTGTGGGTGACCTTTACACGTGCTGATCCGGCGCAAGATATTCATGGAGTAGACTCCTTTACCCAAAATAAGCATTGGGGGTGCAAAGGGCCTTTAATCATTGATGCTCGCACCAAGCCACATCATGCGCCGGAGTTGATCAGATGAGTAATTGCTGCCCGCTGGCTTTCGGTCAAATGTTTGGCTGGGCCTAAGGCTTGTGTTACCAGTTGTAGCTTGGCAGCAAATTCAATAATCTCCATTCTATCATAGGCTTGATACAAGCTATCCCCAACAGTCAGAACACCATGATTTTCCAACAAAATGGCATTTCCTTGACGGCTGGCTTGAGCCACATTTTCCGCAAGGTCAGTACTGCCCATCAAAGCATATGGCGCCAATATTGGCGTACCCAAAACCGCAAACGATTCTCCTGTCAGTTGGACATCAATGGCCACTTGACTCACCGCAAAACTTGTTGCAAACACAGGGTGCGCATGCACGATAGCCTTCACATCGGGTCGTGCTAGGTACACCGCCAGATGCATATCCGTTTCCATGCTTAGTTTTTTGGGCCCACTTACTTGCTCGCCATTCATGTTGACAACACCAATATCTTCGATTTTTACAAAACCTTTATCAGTCTGTGATGGCGTAATGGCGACCAAATCTCCAGACAATCTAGCACTCACATTTCCACTTGAGCAAGAAGTCAGGTGACGCTCGTACAAACGGCGCATGTACTTAGCAACTTGAGCTTGAATATTATGGTCTCTATTAGTCATTTCTTATTTTTGTCGACAAGCCAACGGGACAATAGCTGTCCGGGTGCCCAAAAATTTGTAATTATAATAACAAGTCCAATCTACATTGGCTTTTGCAAGTCAGTTTTGGGATTCTAGGGTTAAGGATTTAAATCAAAGTGGAATGTTACCATGTTTTCTTTTAGGTCGGATGACTTTTTTATTTTGCAATATAGCAAAAGCTTTGATTAGCTTACGGCGAGTCTCATCGGGCTTAATGACTTCGTCGATAAATCCACGTGCTGCTGCCCGATACGGGTGGGCAAATTTCTCGGCGTATTCCGCTTCTTTTTCGGCTAATTTTTCTGCGGGGTTATTGGCTTCTTTAATTTCCTTTCGGAAAATTATTTCTGATGCCCCACGTGCCCCCATGACGGCAATTTCAGCAGAAGGCCAGGCATAATTAAAGTCTGCGCCGATATGTTTGGAGTTCATGACATCATAAGCACCACCATACGCTTTCCGTGTGATTACAGTAATTCTAGGCACGGTAGCTTCGGAGAAAGCATACAACAATTTGGCCCCATTGGTGATGATGGCATTCCACTCTTGGTCAGTCCCCGGCAAGAAACCCGGCACATCTTCAAACACCAATAATGGGATATTAAAGGCATCACAAAAGCGCACAAATCGCGCGCCTTTTTTAGAGCTATTCACATCAAGTACACCCGCTAAGCTCATCGGTTGATTACCGACAATTCCGATACTTTTTCCCGCAAGGCGAGCAAATCCAACGATGATATTTTCTGCGAAGTCTTTGTGTATTTCAAAGAAAGAGTCTTCATCTACCACTTCTCCAATAACCGACTTCATGTCATACGGCTGATTGGGGTTCTGTGGTATAATTTTTAATAAGTTGGGACGGTACTCATCTTCGACTTGATAAGGGGCATCAGGTGCTTTTTCGTTACAGTTTTGGGGCATATAACTAAACAATTGCTTGATTTGTTCTAAGGCAACAAGATCATTAGGAGCCGTCAAGTGAGTCACACCCGACTTAGAAGCGTGAGTATGTGCGCCCCCTAATTGCTCTGAAGTTACTTCTTCGTTAGTCACGGTTTTGACCACATTGGGGCCGGTGACAAACATAAAGGAAGTCTGCTCCACCATCAAGATAAAATCCGTAATAGCCGGCGAGTAGACAGCTCCACCAGCACAAGGACCCATGACCGCAGAAATCTGTGGAATCACTCCCGAAGCGATTGTATTTCGATAAAAAATATCTGCATACCCACCTAGAGACACTACTCCTTCTTGAATGCGAGCACCACCGGAGTCATTTAAGCCAATAACCGGAGCTCCACTTTCCAAAGCCAAGTCCATTATTTTGACAATCTTCTCAGCATACGTTTCCGAAAGGCTTCCGCCAAACACTGTAAAATCTTGGGAAAACACATAAACCAAGCGCCCATAAATCGTCCCAAACCCTGTAATCACACCATCTCCAAGAAATTTCTGCTCTTCCATTCCAAAATCATGCGACCGATGGGTAACAAACATGCCAATCTCTTCAAAAGAATCCGGGTCAAGCAAAAAATGAATCCTTTCACGTGCAGTGAGTTTACCCTTATTATGCTGGGCATCAATACGCTTTTGTCCGCCACCGAGCTTGGCTTCCTTGATTTTATCGTTGAGTTGGTTGAGTTTTTTCTTCATGGCTTCTGGTTGCTGGTTTCTGGTTGCTGGTTATTTTTTTTCATACACGCACCGACAAAGGCTGTAAACAGTGGGTGTGGTTCTTCGACCCTGCTTTTATATTCCGGATGAAACTGTACGCCCACAAACCACGGGTGATCTATTAACTCTATAATTTCAACAAGGTTTTCTGTTGGATTAATCCCCACCAGAGCCATACCGTTCTGAATAAAAGCGTCTCGATATTTGTTGTTAAACTCCCAACGATGCCGGTGACGTTCTTCTATCATCTTATACCCATACGCCTGAAAGACCTTAGAAGATTCATCCAATTCACAGTTATAGGCCCCCAATCTCATTGTCCCCCCCTTATCAGAAATACTCTTTTGTGCTTCCATTAAATCAATAACCGGGTCACCACAATCGGGTTTCATTTCTGTAGAAGCAGCATCTTTCAAACCCAACACATTTTGAGCAAACTCCACCACGGCCATTTGCATCCCTAGACAGATTCCAAAAAATGGGATCTTATGTTCACGGACATACTGAATGGCTTTCACTTTGCCCGGCAACCCACGCCCCCCAAAACCGGGTGCGACCAAAACACCATCGACATCCTTGAATATTTCTTCAAAATCTACGTCTTTTGCTTCCAGTTTTTCTGAGTGAATGGGTATCACATTGACTTTGCATTCATTAGCGGCACCTGCATGTACAAAAGATTCATAGATGGATTTGTAGGCATCTTGTAGCTCGTTATACTTACCGACAAGGGCGATATTGACTGTTGATTTTGGGTTTTTCAGCTTGCGCAAAAAATCTTTCCAAACGACAAGGTTAGGAGCTGTTTTGAGTGGCAATTCAAGCTTTTTAAGGACTACGACGTCCAGTTTTTCTTCAAGCATCAATAACGGAACGTCATAGATGGTCTCTGCGTCAATCGCTTCAATAACTTCGGTAATATCTACGTTGCAAAAAGAAGCAATCTTGGCTCTAGCATAATCCGGCAAAGGTCGCTCAGTCCGACACACCAATATATCCGGCTGAATCCCTAAAGAGAGTAAATTTTTGACGGAGTGTTGAGTGGGCTTGGTTTTTAGTTCTTTTGCGGAAGCGAGATAAGGAATCAAGGTCAAGTGCATCAATAAGAAATTTTCTTTCCCGATGTCCCACTTAAACTGCCTGATGGATTCCATGTAAGGCAAAGACTCAATATCTCCTATTGTCCCGCCAATTTCTGTGATGATGATGTCATAATCTGCTGTTTCTTCGAGAAGGCGAAAGCGTCTTTTTATTTCGTTGGTGATATGAGGAATAACTTGAACTGTTTTTCCGAGATATTCACCTTGTCTTTCTTTGTTGATGACAGTTTGGTAGACTTTTCCGGTTGTGACATTATTGGCTAATGAAGTCGCCACACCAAGGTAGCGTTCGTAATGCCCAAGGTCAAGATCCGTCTCTGCCCCATCATCTGTCACAAAGCACTCACCGTGCTCATATGGATTGAGGGTACCCGGGTCTACATTGATATAGGGGTCAAATTTTTGAATAGTCACGGAGAAGCCGCGAGATTGGAGTATTTTTGCTAAAGAAGCAGAGATGATTCCCTTTCCTAACGAAGACGTAACACCACCCGTAACAAACACATATTTGGTCATCTGAAAGCTTTTATTGTACGGGATACAAAGGTACATTTATTTCTTGGAATGCCAGACTCTTTTTTACTTTTTTTGGGCAGAACTGACCAAAAGAAAAATCTGCTCCCCTAGCCTCCTTCGCATACGGTTTCTGCCCATCCTAAAGAAAAATAAAAAGGGGGCGGGAAAAATGGTATTTCTACCGTTTCAGTAGTCCAATAGATTGGTCAAAAGGCTGAAATAAATCGGACTTTGATGATTGGGTTCAGGCTTATGGATATTTATGGTAATACTCCGGCACAGGTGTTGCAAATGCCCCAGTTCTACGGATGGATTTCAAAAGTAGCTTGCCAAAATACCGGCTGCCATTGCTGCATTTAGCGATTCAGCTTTCTTTGAAGGGTGCCCCGGAATGGTAATCGTTTGGTCTGCCACTTCAAAAGCATTTGGCGAAAGCCCCTTGCCTTCATTACCAATCATCAAAATTACCGGAAGGTCTTTGTCAATTTCCTGAATAGTCGTCCCGTTCATGGCCGTTGCCCAAAGCTGTGCTTTTCCTTTATTTTGCGCAAGCAACTCTAAGTCCATAACGGATAGTTGAGTTCTAAAAATCGAAGACATGGAAGCTTGAATGACTTTGGGATTAAAAAAATCCACACTTTCCGGGGATGCGACCACGTACTTCACCCCAAACCAATCGGCCAATCGCAGTATCGTCCCCATATTGCCGGGATTCTGCATTCCTTCCAGATAGAAAGCCACTAAGCCGGATTGGCTCTCTAGCTCTTCCACCAATGCCGGTTGTTTGGCGACTACCAATACAGGCGAAGGTGTCTTGAGTGCGCTAATTTTTTTCATTTCTTTTTCGGAAACGACTGTCAACAGCTCCTGATGGCCGGTGTCAGTTATATATTGTGTCCAAGTATCCAAGGCATAGATGTGCGCTATCTGTAGATGCTCATCCGCTAGGCCATCCAAGGCCATCTTGTGTCCTTCAAAAAAGAAAGATCCACTTTGTCTTCTATTTTTGAGCCAATGTAAGTTCTTAACAAATTTTTCTTGGGCTTTTGAGAGCATGTAATCAGACTTTAAGGAATAATTAACGATTTGCCCACCCGGTTCCTTGCGGAAAAAACGTAGTATTGGTAGGGCACTTGGCAAATGTAAGTTATTGCCACGCCCTGTCCAAATTAATTAAGTAAATATGGGGCATTGACTCTGAATCGTCGTAGCAATATCAAAAAGCAGGTTAATTTGCTTCAAATAGTAAAAATAAACTACTTTTGTAGCCACTAAGCACCAAAATGATGCACAGAAACACAAAATCGCTACTTTTTCAACCACTCCACTTGGGTATTCTATCCTTGTTGGCTATTGTGTTGATGTCGAGCTGTGGGACTGTCCGGTATCTTAAGGATGGGGAGCGCTATCTCAAAAAGAACAAAATCTACTGGAAACATGCCTCCGGAGTGCACAACAAGAAGAAGCTCAAATACGAACTTACCAAGGTCTATGCGCAACGGCCCAATAGAAGCATCATATTCATCAATCGAAGATGGTTTCATTATCGAGTAGCAAGAAAAACAAAGTCCACTAAATTCAACCGTTGGGTCAATAGACGTCTGGCAGAGAAGCCTGCCATCATCGACTCCAGTCTCATTGAAAAATCTGTCCAGAATCTAACCAATCTGATGGGACAGAAGGGCTATTTTGATGCTGAAGTCACCTATAAGGTCAAACACCGCTGGCGGAGAAAAGACGTAGTCAATTATTATGTAACCCCCCACGAAATAACCATAATTGATTCTAGTTTTTTGGTGTGTCCTGACACCAATCTATACGACATCATCATGGCTCAGTCTGCGGCATCTTCGTTTATTAAGCCCCTTGCGCCATTGACACTAGAAAACTACAACAAAGATGTCACTCGGATTGTACGCTTGTTACGAAATCATGGCTATGCTAAGTTTAATCGTTCGCATATTGCTGCATTAGAAACAGATACCACCGGGCAAAAGAATATTGTACGGATGGAGGTATACCCGTACAAGGATTCGCTTAATCATCCAAAGTTTAATTTTGGAGATATCACAGTTTATCATCGCTTTAAACCAAGTGAAAGTGTAGAAGAGACTCAGGACACATTGATTCAATCGTTTCTTTTTTCACCTGTAGACAAAATGGAAGTAAAGCCGCAAACCATAGCGTCCAAAATATCACTAACAAAAGGGTTTACCTATCGGCTCGACGACATCGAAGAGACACAAAGAATGCTTGCCAAGCTCACTTACTTTCGATCCGTGAATATCAACCAAAAAATGTCAGAATCTGACTCTTCGAAGATGGACATCAACATATATATGACTCCGAAGAAGAAGATGTCGGTTGGATATTTGTTTGATCTCAACAACTCCAATGTAGGTAGCACGGGTCAAAATGGTTCATTTCTTGGGCTTGGTGCCAATATCAATTATGAGCATCGCAATGTCTTCAAAGGTTCGGAGATGTTGCGTTTGAATCTTGATGCCGGTCTTGACATTTCGTTAATTGGTCGTGCTCATATAAACTCTTCTAATTTTTCATTTACAGGTGATTTATATTTTCCTAAATACATCAACACTATTCCGTTCATCAATATCGGTAAGTGGCTAAGAAACAAGCGGTTAGATCAATTTTCTAATGATGTCCGAAAGTTTTCGACATCAAAGCTAACGACCAGTTTTTCCTTTGTAAAAATTCCAAATTGGTATCGATACCAACTGCTAAAGTCCAATATTGGCATCACTTATTACGGCAAGAGTGGGAATAAGCTCACCGTCAACAATATTGGCTTAGATTACTTTAATCCACAGCCTGACGAGCCGTTTATTCGACTCACTGACAGCCTGACCTATTTGGAGCGTAGCTTTCGCAAACAACTTTTTACCGGTTTTGTGCTCAAAGATATCAGCTATAATTCAGGGACACATACCAACCTTCGTGGCTCTTCCTTTCAGTGGGGCGGCAACTTTGAAGTCTCCGGTCTTCTAATTCTAGGTCTCAACCAGACGTATAATTTATTGACCAAGCAAGATGCCATCTGGCGGCTGGGCAAAAACAACTTGGTGGATTATTCTAAATTCATGAAATTGGACTTACACACGACCTTTAAGCGTAAGCTCACCCCGGGTCAGACCATTGGTGCGAAGTTTACAATTGGTGCTGCGGTGCCTTTGGCAGACACAAAGACGGTGCCTTACGTGGCGCAATTTTACTCCGGAGGCGCAAACTCTATTCGTGGATGGTCTATTCGGGAGCTTGGTCCTGGAGGATTTGTTGACCCGGTGTCTTCTTTGGAGAACTATCGTCGTCCGTACTATCAGAGCGGTGACTTAAAGCTCGAGATGATGTCGGAGTGGCGTTTTGATTTATACTGGATTTTCAAGGGTGCATTTTTCTTGGACGTAGGCAATGTATGGACATGGAAAGAGGATGAAGACCGTCCGGGAGCCGAGCTTACAAAAGATTTTTATAAGCAGATAGCGGTGAGTTCAGGTTTTGGCTTGCGTGTGGATTTGACGTATTTTATTTTACGCTTTGACTTTGGTCTGAAGATGCGCAACCCCTACCCCAACGAAGACAACTATTATTGGCTCAACTACGGTGGTGGATTTAAGAAGATATCGACCAATGATTTCAATATGAATATTCAGGTAGGGTATCCTTTTTAAGCATTCTTCATAACCCAGCCATCTACCATGCTCAGTATCAAATACCAGATGATGATACCTGCCATAAAATAGACCATATTCAATGAGAAAAGGATTACTGCACCCAAAATCAAGAAGTATCTAAATTTATTATTCTGAAAGGAAAGATCTTTAAACTTTAAGCTAAACATCGGCAATTCGCTAGTTAACAAGACAGAAAAGACCGATATTGCCACAAACAGCAGCCACGGTTGAGCCCCCACAAACACCCTAAACGCTTCTGAGTACTGTTGGAGAATCGTTAGGCCCAAAAAAAACATGGTATTGGCCGGTGTAGCCAAACCGATAAAATTTTCTGTTTGTCGAGTGTCCAAGTTAAATTTGGCCAACCGGACGGCAGAAAATACGGTAATCAGGAATCCAAAAAAGGCCCAATTAAAGAAGCCGCTACTTCCCATATTTTGCGCAAGCAGTAGCTTATAAGCCAATACACCCGGCAAGAATCCAAAGGAGACCATATCAGCCAACGAATCCAGCTCTTTTCCCATGGGGCCTGAGACCCCCAGTAACCTAGCGGCAAAACCATCAAAGAAGTCAGCAACTAAAGAGATGCCGATGCACCACAACACCATTGTCAGATTATCTTGCAGGGCGGCAATCACCGCTAATGAGCCAAAAAAAACATTGACAGATGTGATAATATTTGGGATATGTTTTTTCAGGATTTCTTACTTTTCTACCGCGACTTCAATAAAACGGCCCATTTTACTGTACTTATCAATACGCTGTTGGATGCGCTTATCAGGATCCATATCAATCAATTGGCTCAGCGCTTCTTTGATTACTTTTTTGACGGCGGTAGCTGCAGCTGCTTGCGCAAAATGGGCTCCACCCACAGGCTCCTTGATGATGCCATCAATTAATCCAAAAGACAACATATCATCGCTAGTCAACTTCAACAAGTCGGCAGCAGTTTCTTTGTGCTCCCATGAGCGCCAAAGGATAGACGAGCAGGATTCCGGTGAGATTACTGTAAACCATGTATACTCCATCATAAACACTTTATCAGCTAGAGCTAATCCAATCGCTCCACCTGATGCCCCTTCGCCGATGATTACAGAAATAATCGGCACTCTAAGTTGGGCCATTTCAAACATATTCTGGGCGATAGCCGAAGCTTGGCCGTGCTCTTCGGCTTCTAAGCCACAGAATGCGCCCGGCGTATCAACTAAAGTAATTACCGGAAAATTAAACTTTTCGGCTAACTTCATCAATCTCAGCGCTTTGCGATATCCTTCAGGATTTGCCATGCCAAAATTTCGGAATTGTCGTTCCTTGGTTGTTGCTCCTTTTTGTTGACCAACCACGACGACTGTCTGCCCGTCAAAATTAGCCAAAAAGCCCACCATCGCATTGTCATCAGCACTCAATCGATCGCCATGCAGTTCGGTAGCTTTCCGAAACATTTTTTCGATATAAAACAGAGAATATGGTCGCATAGGGTGACGCGACAACTGTACTTTTTGCCAAGGAGAAAGGTCTCCATAAATTTCTTTCTGAGTTCGTTTGATTTTAGTACGAAGCTCTTTGACTGAATCCGACATATCCACATCCCCTTTTGCAGCAACTTCCTCCAGCTTTTGCATTTGTTCAAACAACCCTTCTAACGGCTTCTCAAAGTCCAAAAACACCATATTTTTTATTTTGCTGCCCTCCTACAGACAATGTTTCCAATTTGAAAGGGCTAAAGTACCAAGAAAAAAGCGAACCATTCCAATTTAAGCGCCGGATATTTCATTTTGCCCTTATTCTTGATATTAAAGCAACCTAAAACAAAGGGTAAACCGATTTTTTTTAAAAAAACTTTACAATCCGTTGCTTGAATAAAAAAAATGCTGTATGTTTGCATCCGCTTTTGAAAGTAAAGCGAAAAGGTCCGGTAGTTCAGCTGGTTAGAATACCTGCCTGTCACGCAGGGGGTCGCGGGTTCGAGTCCCGTCCGGACCGCTTAAAAGTCTCGAAGCTTTGCTTCGGGGCTTTTATTTTATATCTTTGGGTTCAATTTTTCTTATGCTTTACTTCGTCCCTACACCTATCGGCAATCTTGATGACATGACTATTCGTGCAGTCAAAACATTGCAAAATGTAGACTACATCTATGCCGAAGATACTCGGACGAGCAAAAAGCTCCTTCAGCACTTTGATATTGGCACCCCACTTCGGTCATTTCATGCTTTTAACGAGCACCAGTCTTTAGACAACTTAGTGAATCTACTCATCAACGGGATGGAGATTGCTCTAATTTCGGATGCAGGGACTCCCGGTATTTCAGACCCCGGTTTTTTGTTGGCTCGAGCTTGCCGTGAAGCCAACATCCCGGTCACGACCCTACCCGGTGCCACAGCATTCGTGCCGGCGCTCGTCTCTAGCGGACTGCCCTGCGACAAGTTTCATTTTGAAGGGTTTCTACCCCACAAAAAAGGTCGCAAAAAGCGGTTAGAATTCTTGGCTACGCTTACGCAAACATTCATCTTGTACGAATCTCCACACCGACTTGGCAAGTGTATAGAAGAACTCGAAGACCTTTGCGGAAGCCATCGAAAGGCCACTGTCTGTCGTGAAATCTCCAAGCTCCATGAAGAAATCAAACACGGGACATTGGCAGAGCTCAAAGCTTATTTTCCGAAAGGACAGAAAGTGAAAGGGGAAATTGTAATTGTTGTGGGTGCCGAATGAGCTTTCGGTCGTACATAACAACAATGTCCCTGACATTGCACGTCAGCTCCAAATACCCATAAATACAGGGATTTCTAAGTGCCAAAACTTGCGTTACGTGGAAGTCCTAGTTTGCAATCGTTCAATTGAAACCAAAGCTTCAATTAATTATCCTTCACCGGGCTCTTATAAGCATATTTGAGTAAATCATGCGTGGTCACAATACCGAGTAACTCCCCATTGTCCACAACCGGCAAGGCATGAATATCATTGGTCATAAATATATCTGCCGCCAACCCAACACTGTCATCAGAACGAATGGAAGTCACTTTATAGCTCATAAAGTCCTTAACCTTAATCAAGTTGAACTCTCGTTCTGTATACTCTGTCCGGATAGACAACAAGCGCAATAGGTCTGCTTTGCTCAAGATTCCAACGATCTTGCCTTTATCTAGAATAGGAATATGATGAAAGCTATGGTTTTCGAAGGTTTTGCTGACAATATTAAAGCTATCATCTACGTGGATGCTGACGACATTTTTTGTCATCACTTCATTAACTGGGACATTTGGATTCATAATGTGATTTTTTTTTGTTCGTAAAAGAACCAGACTGTCGGTTCATATGAGCCATAAAAATAATCTACTATTCTTAATTCTCCAAATTAATTAAGGTGATATCTATCAGAAGATTGATTGACCTATATTGACCCATACGAGCTACTTTTTCTTTTGGCTTTCCAGTACCTTTAGGGCTTCGTTATATAGCGTATCAAGTCGAACCGGGTCTTTAGCCAGCCGCGTTTCTTGTTCCAACAACCATTCTTTTGTAATATGATGCATCTGAAATATTTGCTTAAAATACTCTTGTTTTAGGCTGTCTTTTTGCACATTGTCTCGAATTTCTCTCAAAGATGCTTCGCTCACATACAAATCCACCAAAACAGGCACCATCTTCTTGTCGTCATCAGACCACACAAAAGGCTTCTCCGCCTTTTGGCAACCCAAAAGACCCACTAGCACCAATACCAACACAAGCTTAATGTTTTTATCCATCACTTTGCAAAGATAGGACAATTTGACCAAATCAATGCGGAATAGTTCGTGCTTCTGTATCGCAATCCCGTTGTAATTTATGATTGGTTTTGAGCTGGATATGGTGGTAATCTCTGTCTGTGTATTTTTTTGCTGTGAAAACGCCATTTTTCGGCTAATCAGTGACAAATTACCTACCTTTGCCGTTCAAATAAAAAATGCTAGATGAGTGACCTGATATATTCGATTCTTTTGAGCATGGTACCTATTGCCGAGCTACGTGGTGGGATTCCCTATGCTTTATCAAAAGGCATCTCACCGGTTACGGCATATATGGCCTGTACCTTTGCCAACCTGTTGGCTTTCCCGATAGTATATTTGTTTTTTGGTTTTTTTCATGAGATTTTCAATAAGATGGATTGGTACAAACGTCTTTATGACAAACTAGTCCTACGCACCCGTGGCAAGGTAGGTGCCAAGATAGAGAAATGGGGCTTTTGGGGATTGATGATATTTGTGATGATTCCCTTGCCGGTGACTGGGGCCTATACGGGTAGTTTTGCGGCATGGATATTTGATATCGACAAAAAGAAGGCCTTTTTAGCTGTTGCTTTAGGTGTTTTTATTGCCGGTATAATTGTTACAGCCGTTTTCTTGTCAGGAAGTCAAGCACTCAACTTCTTACTCAAGAAGGTTTGATGACTTTAATTAAGTGACTATGGTCGATTCTAGCGACACCAAAATACAGCTACTCGGGCTAATCGGATATCCTTTGGGACATTCTTTTTCGGCGACCTATTTTCGGGATAAATTTGAGCAAGAAGGCATTCAACATTATCGCTATCAAAACTTCCCCATCAAAGACATCAGTCTCCTTTCGGAAATCGTAAAATCACACCCCAACCTAGTCGGTTTTAATGTGACTATCCCCTACAAAAAGGCCATTCTCCCCTACTTATCGAGTATGGATCCGCTTGCGCAAAAAGTAGGTGCTGTCAATACTGTTGTGGTTAAAAATGGACAACTAAAAGGCTATAACACAGATGTTTATGGCTTTTCAGAATCGCTCAAAAAGACGTTGCAATCGAGCACCAATTTTGCCGAAAGGCCCATTGCTTTGATACTTGGCACCGGTGGAGCATCCGAAGCGGTCAAAGTGGCTCTCGAAGGTCTAGGCATCCCTTTCCAACTCGTTTCCCGCAAGGGCAAAAAAGGGATCCTAAGCTATGAAGAATTACACAAAAAAGGACTTGCCGACTATCCCCTAATCATCAATACAACTCCCTTAGGCATGGCCCCCAACATCCAAAACTATCCGGATATTCCGTACCAAGATCTCACGCCTAAGCATATTCTTTTTGACTTGATTTATAACCCTGCAGAAACTGTCTTTTTACGCAATGGAAAAAAACAACAAACTACTTGTAATAATGGTCAAGAAATGTTAGTTTTGCAGGCAGAAGCCGCATACAAAATTTGGGATGACTCTAATACCGTAGAAATGGGAGAAACAATCGCCGAGAACGCCAAGTCCGCTAACGAAGGTCAGCCAACGCCAAACGTTGACTTTAACAATACCCGGATAGCATTTGCCTATAAATCAGACAAAGAGCTCAAAGATACAGATTGGATATTCAAAATGATGAGCAAGCCGACATTAGTCAGCATTGGTTCTCGTCTTGGTATCATAAGCTTAAAGATGCGATTGCCCTTTGTCAAGTCCATTCTCAAAAAAACCATCTACAAACAATTCTGTGGTGGGACGACCTTGCTCAATTCATTGCCGGCCATCGAAAAGCTTACAAAGCATCGTGTCATGACCATCTTGGACTATAGCTCTGAAGGAAAAGACACTGAAGCAGACTTGAATAAAACGATGAATGAAATCATCCGAGCGATAGAATTTGCCAAGAGTTATGAGTCTGTCCCTGTTGTCAGCGTCAAGGTTACCGGGCTTGCGCAAAATGCTTTGCTGGAAAAATTGCTCTCCGATGAGTCCAACTTGAGCATGGAGGATTTGAGAGATTACCGAAATTTCTTAAAGCGGATGGATAATATTTGCCACACGGCAACTTCTAGAAATATCGTCATCTACTTCGATGCAGAAGAATCTTGGCTTCAGGAAAGTGTTGATCACGTTGTCACCATCATGATGCGTCGCTACAACAGAGAAAAAGCCGTTGTCTATAATACCTACCAGATGTATCGCCATGACCGGCTAGAAGCCATCATGAAGGCTCATGAAGATGCCATGAAAGACAATTACATATTGGGTGTCAAGACGGTGCGCGGAGCTTATATGGACAAAGAAAGAGCGCGTGCAAAAGAATATGGCTACCCATCACCTATCTACCCCAACAAAAAGGCTACAGACCAAGGCTACAATATGGCCATCAAATATTGCCTAGACAATATCGAGACCATCGCTCTTTGCAATGCTACACACAATGCTGAAAGCTGCCAATTACACATAGAATACCTACAAAAACATCACATTCCAATCGACCACCCAAATCAGATTATTGCTCAGCTATTTGGGATGAGCGACAATATCACCTTTAATCTTGCTTCTGCCGGTTATCGGGCTTCCAAATACCTGCCTTATGGACCGGTATCGGAAGTACTACCCTATCTGATTAGACGGGCAGAAGAAAACACGTCCATTACGGGGGATTTGACCCGAGAACGTGGTTTTTTATTAAAAGAAATTCAACGAAGAAAGGTTTAAGCCGCACTAACCCTGGAGCAACATAGTCAAATTCTACTGCATCGTTAAGTGAAACCGAGCATATTCTCCTTGGTCTATCAATTCACACCACCACCTTACCCGTCAATTCTTGCAACTGTAACGGCGGTTTTAACTGCCAAGTTCAAGCTAAACATTAGAATCAAAGCGGTTAAAACCGACGATACAGATACAACATGTCCAGCTTCGAAGTCTCAACTTCTTGATTGATTAAATTTGGAGCTTTTTGCCTTGTTGAGCTTTCGAGTCTTACCCACCAAAATTACAGCAATTGTAACGGCGGTTTTAACCGCCAAGTTCAAGCTAAACTTAGAATCAAAGCGGTTAAAATCGACGATACAGATACAACATGTCCAGCTTCGAAGTCTCAACTTCTTGATTGATTAAATTTGGAGCTTTTTGCCTGGCGTGGCCTAATTTTTTGGCTGCAAGTCCCATGCCTGCTAAATAGTATCCAGAATTTCTTTGCGTTTTTCCGCATATTCTGCTTCTGTAATCAGTTCCATTTCAAACATATTTTTGAGCTTCTTCATGCGCTCAATAGGTGGCAGTTCTTCTTGATGTATTTGGGCATTTTCTTTCTCCGCCACTTCTGCCTTTTCGACTGCTGCCGACTGTACATTTGCCACCATTTCTGGTTTATCGGTTTTGCTTTCCATAGACATCTCACAGCCAAATTGCTCGTGAAAATAATCATCCAATGTGTCCGCTTTTTTGGCCAACCCGATGATGCTTTCTCTGACAACTTTCTTTTGATCTGAGTAAATATCCGATAAGTGAGCCCTATAAGATAGGAAGATTTTGTTTTCATAAATCCCCATCTGATATGGTTTTACTTGTCCGGACGCAATGTAGCTAAGCGTCTCATCCAACCTATCTTTGGGTAGTTTATTCAAAGGTGAAGTTGCAAACAAGTAATTGCTATTGACGACAAATATCCGAATCAACGCACTACCTTGATGAAACTCCCAATAGTCACGTCCTGCCCGACACAATACCGGATTGGCTCCTAATTCGACTAAAGCATCTTCCGTAAAAGTCGCAAAATGTGATTTTTCAAATTCTTCAAATACAGCCGAGTCAATGGTGTTGCCACAATTAGAGCAGAATTCAGACTCTTCGACCGTATAATGGTCACAAGAGTTGCATTTTACTCGATATTGTACATCTTCAAAGTTGTATTCGTTGACTTGTTTGATGACATCAGTGTGTTTTATCCCAAATCCTACATTATCAGCTTCGGTAAACTTAGATGTCGTCACCCCTACCAAGATACCATTTTTGTCTAACATTGGGCCACCAGAGTTGCCTGGATTTACAGCTGCATCTGTCTGCACATAATTGCGGTTGTGCATCGGTTGGTTGGGAGAAGATACAATACCTTCAGTAACAGTAAAAGGCATTCCAAAAGGAAAACCATTAATAAAAACCGTCTGCATATTTTTCACATCGTAATCGGCATCCAATTTAATGGTACCCGGCCTATCACTCAAGCCTTTGACATCCAAAAATGCTAAATCCACTTCCGGATTGACCATGGCGACATTAGCCAAGTAGCGATTTTGGTTATGATCTTCAATGGCAACCGTTTTGCTGCCACGAATCACGTGAAAGTTTGTAATCACATAATCTCTACTGACGACCTTAAACCCGGTTCCTGTTCCATTGGCAGTAATGATTTTATAGATTGATTTTTTTGTATTTTCCATGTTCATTTTAGTTTATTAGGGCATTAACTAGTTGATTACCAATCAACCAAACAATTTTGAGAAGAAACCTTTTTTCTTTGTTTCCTTCTTCTCTTCCACAACTTCTGCGTTATACAATTCATAATACACCTTGGCCAGCTTAGGCGCTGCTTCATCGGGTTCTAGTCCTACGACTTCTTCCAAGACGGTTTCTATTGCACGCTTATAACTCTCTTCCAAGTTGTAGTCATAAATGAGCTTCAACAGCGTAAACTGCAGATAATAGGACAAGTTAAAATTGCTTTCTTCTTTCTCATATTTCTGAACTTGCTCTAAATTGTTTTTCAATCTATCAGTTACGATTTGTGGAGAGCTTCTCCACCGCAAGGAAATTAGTTGGTCGGCATGATAGACGTTAGCCATGATCTCTTCTTGCGACTTGGCGGTCAATTTTTTCATAAAATTAACCCCTTTGTCGACTCTAAAATTAAAGTCCAGATCCCCATTAAATAAATTGCGGACATACTCGATCAAGTCAGACCTTAATTTACCGTTGACATACGGCATATTGGAAAGCTTCAGAAGGGAGATGACCAAATTATCCCACTGGAAGTTGGTCCATCTTTTTTCTTTAAAAAACTGCGTATAACTACTATAGTCTTCAAAGACGGTCTTAATTTGTGTCCAGACTTGCTTCTTTTCATCATCCGTCAAAGGTGTCACTTTGGGCTCTTTGTAAAAGCTAGCTTTATAATTTGAGATAAACTGATCGTCATAATCGTCCGAATAGACACAGACTTCATGAATCAAATCATATAACTTATGTGGTTGACAAGCCATCAAAGGCATCTCATATTCAAACCAGAGCTCCTTATCATGCAGCCGAATTTGAGCCAAAGTCAATGGGCTAAAGTTCACTTCGCCAACTTTTCTAAGTAGAGCAACCCGATTGGTCTGGTCTGTAATTTTCAAAAAAGGCGCTTTGATGATGAAGTTTTCAGCAGTCACTTTAATTTGTATCTCTGCCGAGCCTTGCATCTGGACAATCTCAAAATCACCTGTGGTATCTTTACCTTTTAACAAATTCGGATTGATATAATTGAGTACTTTGACGACGGCCTTATTAAAATTCTTTTCATCAAAGGCGTCAATAGCTTCATCCCAGTGTTCTACTTTAACAACAGGGTCGCTATTGCTGGGGATTGGTCTTTGGTATCTAGGGATTACATTTTCCATATGTTTGGAGTTCTTTGGTTAAGTTTTGTTGCGCGCAAAGATGCGAAAAAAAAGGGAATTTTTATAATTGCTTAAAACGGCTAATCACTGCGAAGCATTGTATTATGGTACAGATTTTTTGGACGAATAGTTGCACAAGACGCTCCTTTACGACTCAGAAATCTATATTATTGTTAAATACAGGACAAAACTATAGGATGGTAAAAAAAAGCTAATTTTTTTTGCATATTCCGATGACTCCTAGGACATTTATTAAAGGGGTGATCGAACCATCTCGCAGGGTCTTGATGACAAAGCATAAAGCAAATGGGTTTCTTGCTAGGGTTTAAGTTTTGTCCTGCACTTAGATATTTTTGAGTATTTCCTTTTTCTTTTCGGTGTATTCGATTTCTGAGATGAGCTCCATCTCAAACCATTCTTTGAGTTTTTTTAGTTTATCCATGGGATTTTCGGCCCCATTGCTCTGGTCGACTCCTTGGCTCAATTGGTTGCCAAGGTGGATGCCGGCTCCAATCCCCATGCCTACACCTGCGCCACCACCTTGATTATTGGCAGCATCTCTCATCGCCTGTATTTGTTGCATTTTGGTATATTCTACTCCTGCAATTTTGGCTGCAAGCACATCTGCCTGCACATCAGATATCTGACCTATCCGTGTCAATGTCTCTTGGTCAAACTGCGACCCTTCTATCCGAAAATCAAGCACTTCAAAGCCTAATTCGGTAAAGACCGAAGCTGTTTTTTGTTGTACTTCTTTTGCTAATGTATTTAGGTTGCTATCAATATCGACATAGGAGAATTTCGCATTGGCCAAATAATCTGTAATTGGCTGAGAGATCCTAGACAAAAAAAGTTCTTTCAAATCAGCATGACAGTAGGACTCCGCACCGGCGATGACACTTTCAAAGAAGGATTTAGGCTCTGTTATTCGAATGCTATAATTGCCAAAAGCCGAAAGTAGAATAGGAAACGTATAAATGGGATCCGTATATGCAATAGGCACCCGAGTGCCCCAGCGCATATTGAGTATATCAGCCTTGCGAAAAAACCAGATTCCCATGACGTGTTCGCTACCTTCTTGAAGTTTCAAAAACTTCATAACGGTAGTCACAAATGGGCTATTATCTGTTTTTAAGTCATAGGTGCCTTCTTGCGAAAAAACAGACTCTATCTTACCTTCATAGGTCAAAATCACCCCTTGCCCCGGGAGCAAGACCAATTTGGAAGCATTTTTTATCTCATCCCCCTTATTGGTAAACTTGATAAAAAGCTCATCAGAACGTGGGTCTTCCCACTGAATAACGGATCTAAATTGATTAATCATACCCATTTCTTTTTTTTCGGCTTTCGCAAATTGCAATCCTTACAAAGGTGAGCCAATTCACACTCAACAACAAATTGGATTAACAACCGCTTTATCGCAGTTCACAAACGCCTTGGTCGTTTTTCCGGCGATACCCATGCCCTACTCTACTGTCCATTCCATAAAATCATCCACACTAACAATTTGGCATAATCCTATATTCTAAGCGGGTTTTCCTTTTCTTATTCGTATAAACACTATATCTTACGGCCATAAATAAACGTCTTATGAAATTAATGCTTACCACACTCTTTGTATCGGCCTATATCTTGCTTTTTGCGCAAGCACCTACTACCGTCTCCACCTTCCACAACATTAGCGTCTATTGGTCACCTGCCCAAGGTGCTGACAATACCAAAGCGCTAATAAAATACAAAGCTACAGGCTCAGAGCAATGGAAGACCGCCCTAGCAATGGTCCATCACCCTATCCCCGATATACCCACAAATCCAACCACTAACGAACGCTATGACAAAGCAGACTACCGAGGAAGCATTGTCAACCTAGTGCCAGGTCAAACCTATGATATTCAAGTCACCCTAGAAGGTACTAACATCTCACAAACCATCCAAGCAACTACATGGAGTGAAGATTTTCCGATTGGTGAGACGATTACATTATCAAACAGCAACACCCGATATCATGCAGAAGATTTGGTTGGCACAGCTAATGGTTATAAATTGTTAGATGGCACAAACAAGACCATTGATATCACCGACAACTCTGACCAGTGCATCTTTTTAGAAAATTGCAGCTACGTTATTGTCCGGGGTGCCACCCTAAAAAATGGCGGGAAGCACGGCATCCAAATGGCCAACTGCCACCACATCGTCATCGAAAACTGCGACATCAGTGCTTGGGGAGAAGAAGACATTGCGGGGACAGGATTTGGCAAAGACTACCAATCGGCTGTATTTGCCCCGGATCATGATGCCAGACATTGTGTCATCCAACGCAACAAAATCCACCATCCCAAATGGGACACGAACTCATGGAGTGAGCTCCACGACCCTGCCGCCGACCCTGACATCTTTGAAAACTATCACCCGGAAGGACCACAAGGTGTCGGACTTGGGCACTGTGATGTTGGCAATAATGTCATCCGTTACAATGAATTTTGGAGCGATGAAGACCACTACTTTAATGACATCATCGGCAAAGGAAAAAATGCCAGCTACGAAGGCTCGCCAGGGGCTGACTCCGATATCTATGGCAACTATATTGCTAACTGCTATGATGATGGTATCGAATCCGAAGGCGGCAATATGAATGTACGCATCTGGAACAACTACATCGAAAAAATGCTCATTGCCATCGGCAATGCACCGACATCCATCGGGCCACTATACGTCTGGAAAAATGTCTCTGGTAAATCTTATACCCAAAACGGCAATACCAACAACTATGGAGGCTTTTTAAAAATGGGCACTGCAGGCAGCCTCGACTGGATGACTGGTGATATGTATATTTTTAACAACACCATTCTACAAACCAATGACCAAGGCGTAGGGGGACTTGGTACGCACGACGAGTCAAGCCGCCATGTGAGATATTGCGTCAGCCGAAATAATATTCTTCAGGTTAGAGAAGAAACCACCCATTCCGTTTCTGTAGAAGAACAAAATATTCACAATAACTTCGACTACGACTTAATGAATAAAGCCTATCCGGCTGGTCACGAGAGCCATGGCATTTCCGGGACACCTACTTATGAAGCATTGTCATTTGACTTTGTGACCAAAACCGGAAATTTTAGACTTAGCACCGATAGTAAAGGTTTTGACGAAGGCGAGATTATTCCTAATTTTTCTGACGGATATCTTGGGGCAGCTCCCGACATGGGTGCCCACGAAGCAGGGACGGACCCGATTGTCTATGGCATCAATGCGGACTTCCAATCGCCTTTGCCCGTTGAGTATCTCACACCATTTTGGGGTGCGCCTGTCTCCAATGGTATTCGATTATCATGGCTGACATCATCCGAAACCAATGCGGATTACTTCATTATTCAGCGCCTTACGGCAAATATATGGCAAGACTTAGAAAAAGTAAATGCCGGTGCCTACAACTATCGCTTATTGGACCAATCGCCTTCTATTGGTAATAATATCTATCGGCTCAAGCAAGTGGATTTGGATGGACAATTTGTCTACTCAAATCTTATTAGCGTAAATTGGAGACAACCTTTAGAAATAGTATTGCATCCGAACCCAACCCAAGGCACCACTCAATTTTCGGATCATCAACCACACAAAGTGGTCATCAAGAATATGCTCGGGCAGGTGGTTTATGCTTCAGAGAGTACAAGTGTGATTTATTTTTCCCGCAAGGGTATCTACACAGCGCTTGTCTATGGACAAGATGGAATTTCACAAACTACTCTGGTGATTCAGTAGGATTGCAGTCCAAACTTCGGCTAGAACAAGATTCGTAAAACACACTATCCCAGACCACATCGAGCCTTTGGAAAGCGGTATCGCAATCGCATTCAAAATCAGCAGACATCGTTTGCCCACGGAATAGTGATCGATATCGTCTTTGTCCTGTTAAACGCCCCTTTCGGAAATACTTGAACTGGGCTACTTGCCAATAAGTCAGACTGTCCACAAATTCGTATTCATAATGCATCGTCATCGTTTTTTGACCGGCAAAATTATATTCGACCCGGTTGGTCGGCAAGTTTAGACCATTCAACGAGTCATTTTTGACAACCAGAAATAAGCTGCCATTTGGATAAAAAGATCGGAATGTACCATCTTCATCGGTTTCTGAATACCGTTGTTTGATTGGTCTAGGCAAATCATAAGACTGGTTTTCGCACAAAAACGAAGACTCCAACCATCTCACTTCATTCACATTACTTGCACAACTCAAAGAGAAAGTCTTCAACAATCGCTTTTCAATTTCATCACTCAGGTATAATTTTGCCGGAGCGCAATCCCAAAATCCTAGGCGAAATGTATACGTTCTAACATAAATGCTGTATTGAGAATCAAGGCAATAGACCTTTTTTGAAGCCGCGCCCTTAGCATTCCAGCCCCAAAGAGCCAGACCCAAAAAGGACAAAAGTATCCCCAAAAAAATGAACTGTTTTTTCATAAGCCATCATAAGTTCACAAAGCTACTAAAAAAAAATTGCGCAACCCATCTTTCCAAATACCGTTACACCATCAAAAAAAGAAATGAATCGCTTTTACATACTGTTCACGCTCCTGCTAGTATCTATCCAACTTTTGTCGCAAGACTTAGACATCTACCAAAAGAATAAAAATGACAACTACTTGCTCCCCAAAATTAATCAAGAGATGTCTTTCGATGAGTTTCACTTGCTTTCGCAAAATATCCGGATGAAAGACATGCTCTATGGCATCATCGTGCCGGGACATGTACACTTCAAGGCACAAAGCAGAAAAATGGGTTTTTGGCTGTTGGGTATTCGGTCGGCATCCTATATTGCCATCGGCGGCGTATATATCTATGCCGACAACAAGTACCCCGAGCTCACGCTCTCCGAAGTTGGTGATGATGAAGATGTGCCCCTAAAAACCATCCTCTATACATCAGCACTCACAGCCATAGGCACGTATATTTTTGACTTGATACATGGCGAAGGGGTCTTGAAGCGCAAACAAGAGAAAATACGGTACAAATATGCCCTAAAGCTCCGCTCCGACACGCTGTCCTTCATGAGTCAGCCACAATTTCCACAACTGGGCCTAGTCTTTACCTTTTAAAACCGACAACTTTGAGCCAAAAGTCACTCCCAAGCAAGCATTTTACAAAAAAAGCCCCTATTTTTGACTATCCTTTTGAAGATTTCGTAAACACCCTCCGAGTTGATTCTTTTTTCAACAAGCATCATATCGGATAACCATGAACATTTATAACATAATAATTGCGGATGACCATCCTATTCTTAGGCTGGGATTGCGGTCGATGTTGGATCAAGACTCCCTCATCAATGTTGTTGCAGAAGCAAAGGACAGCGTAACTCTCATCAACAAACTGGAGCGACTCAAGCCCCAACTGATTCTTCTAGATTATTTTTTGGGCGAAGACACGGGGCCTAATATTATTCGGACTATTCGCCAAACTAACCCCAAAACCAAAGTTCTTGTTTTTTCACATTCTATAGAACCCATCAATATCCAAAAATCCCTTCGTGCTGGTGCCATGGGCTTTATCTCCAAAGCCGAAGATCAATCCTTTCTCTTAAAAGGCATTTATAGCATTATGGAAGGCAAGCAATTCTTTTCCCCGGATGTCCAAGCCATCATCGAAAGGCAACACAATAACACGGAAAATAAAATTCAGCAGCTCACTCAAAGAGAATTTGAAATTATCGAATACGTCGCCAAAGAGTATTCTAACAAAGAAATCGGTGCCAAGCTGTTTATTTCTACCCGGACTGTGGAGACCCACAAGCGCAATATCATGCAAAAACTGAAGATTAAAAACTCCGTGGGGCTTGTCAACTATTACCAAAAAGTCCTTAATTCTTAGGAATATTGGCAGAAAGTCACTTTTTTCTCTATTTATGTGACATTCTTCTTCTAATGCATATACCAAAAAACCATATCTTCGCCCCACAAAACAATTGACAGCTACTTTCGTAAAATGACCTATCGTGTCTTAAACAAAAAACACTAAATGAAATTAATCATTCCAATGGCCGGTCGCGGCTCAAGACTTAGACCACACACACTTGTCACTCCCAAACCACTGGTTCCGATTGCTGGCAAACCTATTGTCCAAAAGCTTATTGAAGACTTTGCCAACGACTATCACGGACAAATAGAAGAAATTGCTTTTGTTATTGGTGATTTTGGTGCAGAAGTAGAACAATCTCTATTAGAAGTCGCCAAAGGAATTGGGGCTATTGGTAAAATCTATCACCAAACAGAACCGCTAGGAACAGCTCATGCCATCTACTGTGCAGAGCCCTCTCTTAATGGGCCTGTGATGATTGCATTTGCGGATATGCTTTTTAGAGCAGATTTCACTTTTGACAAAGACGTAGAAGGTATTATTTGGGCACAAAAAGTACCCGACCCATCAGCATATGGAGTTTTAAAGCTTGATAATCAAGGATTTATCACTGATTTTGTAGAAAAGCCTACGGAGTTTGTTTCTGATTTGGCCATTGCCGGCATTTATTATGTCAAAGACGGAGATGCCTTGCGGAATGAAATCAAATACCTTCTAGACAACGACATCAAGGACAAAGGAGAATACCAATTGACCAACGCCCTAGAAAACCTAAAGTCTAAAGGCACTAAGTTTATACCGGGAGAAGTCAAAGAATGGCTCGACTGCGGCAACAAACCCGCCTTTATCTCTGCCAACAAACGTGCCCTCGAGTGGATGGCCGACAGCCTAAAAGTGCCTACCGACACGAAGGTCCAAAACAGTTTAATCATACCTCCCTGCCAAATAGGTAGCAATGTTAAGCTCCAAAATTCAATTATTGGACCATATGTGACCTTAGGAGACAATGTTACCATCGTCAATTCCGTTATTAAAAATAGCGTCATCGGAGACAAAACTTCTGTGCGTGAAGCATTGTTGAAGGATTCGATGATTAGCACCAACGCTTCCTACAATGGAGATTTCAAAAATGTAAGTCTTGGTGATTATACAAAATATGAAGAATAGCTTTTTGACATATCGTTTTTGGCTCGTGGTATTGACCTTTATGGTCTCACTATCGGCTTACGCCCAAAAGTCAAACAAACGATATCACGAAGCAGATATAATGGCTGAAGCGGATTTTATTGCCGCAGACGCCTTGTTTTTATTAGGCAAATATGACGATGCGCTTGCTAAGTTTACAGAATTTATCAAGCTCCACCCGAATGTAGCAGCCGCCCACTTTCAATTGGCTCGAACCTATGAAGCCCTAAAAGAAAGCAACAAAAGCCTTGTCGAAGTAGAAAAAGCAGTCCAACTAGATGGCCAAAACCGTTGGTTTTTAATCAAGCAAGCCACGATGTATGAGTCTAACGGTCAGGCAGACAAATCTGCCGAAGTGATGGTCAATTTGGCCAAAATAGAACCCAACTCAGACTTTGCTTACAAGAAAGCCGCCTTCTACTACTTGCTTGCGCAAATGCCAAACAAAGCCATCGACATCCTTAATAAAGGAGAAAAAAGAGCCGGTTATGACCCGGAGTTTAATCATAGAAAACACGTCATCTATCTAGCTCAAGGCAACACTAAAAAAGCAATCCGAGAGCTACAAAACATCATCCGTCACAATCCCAAAGCCACAAAATTTCGAGCCCAACTTGCTGACATATATCTGTCCACACACCAAGATGGCCTTGCGGAAAAAGAATATCGCTCTATCCTAGAATATGATTCATTTAATCCTGTAGCACTCGTTGGCTTACAAAAAAGAAAAATCTCTAGCGAAGGCACAAATAGTCCAGCACTGCTAAAGATGGTGGCTGACCCCACTATTTCTATCGACCTAAAAATAACAGAAATTGTTCCTATTATCAGCCAAGCCACCCGAAATGCTTCCGACATCCAAAAGAAAGAATGGTCATCAATAGTCGAGAAGCTCGTACAAGCTCATCCGACAAATGCTAAAGGATTTAGCGTAAGCGGTGACCTATACTACGCCATCGGAGAGTACGATAAAGCATTGGCCTCCTACCAAAAAACACTCGAAAAAGAAAAATCAGTCTTCCCGGTATGGCAACAAACCATCGAGCTTCTTTTTGCAAAAAAAGATTATGCCGGAGTCATCAATACATCTGACAAAGCCCTCAACTACTTTCCCAACAAATCTAAGATTGTCCTCTACACCGCAGAAGCCAAGTTTAGGGTTGGCCAGGCAAAGGAAGCCGTTGAAGCATACAAACAAGCCGCCTTTATGTCCGGCCGCAACCACCACCAAAAGCGTTTTATTTTTGGTCGCCTTGCAGAAATATATTTGGCCGGTAGTGGCCTTGACAAAGCAAGAAAATACTTGGATAAAGCCTTGCAGCTCGATGATGCCAAAGACCCGTATATCCAACATATTGAAAAAGAATTGGACAAAAAAGAACCAATCCCTTATGATCCAAGCTGGCTAAAACTATATCCGTTTGGCATCTTGCTAATCTAATGACAATCAATGGCTTATAGCTATTGGCAAGCCCTAATAAATCTATGAAGCTTTCCCCAATTTCACTTTTCCTCCTGCTTATCATGGGATTTTTAGTTTCCTGCAAAGGGCACAAAAAGGCAATAGATTTGGAGCATTTGAAGCCCCTAAAAAAATCCAAACTAATGACCAAGCTGGAAGATGCAGCCATTAGTCCGGAATGGATATACACCAAAGGGCAAGTCCACTTTAAAGATCGAAATATAAGTCTGGGACTCACCTACTCTGCCGTTCTCCGCAAGGACAGTATTTTCGTTATGGCCGTCAAGAAGCTAGGATTTGTTGTCGGCAAGATTAAGATTACGCCGGACTCTGTGATTATTCTCAACCCTTGGCAAAAAAGATGGATGGGTGGCACACTTGCCGACATCGCCAACACATTTGGTGTACCCCCAAAATTTTCTATTATTCAGGACATGATTTTGGGCAATCCAATGATTGTCACCCGCCAAAACGCCACAAGCAAATTAGACGACAAAAAGTATCTCTATGCTGCCTACAACGATGATTGGCTCAACCATTTTTGGTTAGACCCTATCCACGAGCACATCACCAGACAATACTTGAAGGATAATCACACCAGGCAATACATCCGCCAAAAGCTTGACAACTATAAAAAGACCGATGATGGCACTCTTTACTCTTTTTTGCGTATAATTGAATTGCACACCATTCAAGCAGGAAATATTGACATTAAAATCAACACTAAAAATGTGGTTTGGAACCAACCAAGGGACATCCACTTTTCCATTCCATCACATTACAAACGGGTGGAGTAAAAGCGTCTTAGTCCTTTTCATTGTCATTTTATTTTACTCTTTTGCGCAAGCTCAAGGGGTCAACTCCTTGAAGAGCCGCCGCGCCGCCTTACGCAAAGAAATTCGGGCCACTTCCGGTATGCTACAAAAGACAAAAAAGGAAAAAAAGCAAGCACTCAATCGCTTGCTGGCACTAAACATCCAAATAAAATCTCGAAGTGAGCTACTAGATGCATTGACCCTTGAAGTCGATTCTCTCAATCAGCGCATTACCCAAAACCAAGAAATTGTCGATATCCTTACCCTCGACTTACAAAGTCTTCAAGTAGAATATGCCAAGATATTGCAAAATTCCTTACGCTATAAATACAATAAATCGCCACTGTTATTTTTGTTTTCTGCGGATAGTTTTAACCAAGCCTTTAAGCGTTGGCTCTATCTTCGACAATACAATCGATATCGAAGCCAACAAGTCGAAATGGTCGCATCCACATCCCGAATGTTACAGCAAAAAGTCGCCAACCTGTCCACGGAGAGAGATCGCATGCAGCTCCTTCTTGCCTCCGTCCAAACCCAAAGCAGGCTCTTGGTACAAGAAAAGGTCATCAAAAGGGCTCTCGTCACGGCACTCAAAAAAGACACAAAATCACTCCGGCGTAAGCTCGCCAAACGAGAAAAAGAACAAAAAGCACTCAACCGTCAAATCTCCAACATGATTGCGGCCGCAGAAAGAAAGCGTGCACAAAGACGAAGGAAAAAGAATAATTCCGGTACATCCAAAACTAAAGAAAGACCTGTTGTCTTGAGCACTTTTCATCGGGCAAAAGGTAAGCTATCATGGCCAACAGATGGCTACATAACCGGTTTCTTTGGTCGACATCCCCATCCCACCGCCCCCAAGGTAATGATAGCCAACAATGGCGTGGATATCCGCATCAATAGTGATGCAACCGTCAAATCAGTCTTCCAAGGTGAAGTTCTTGCCGTCGAAGGAATTACTGGACGCGGACTCACCGTACTCATGAAGCATGGAGAATATTACACCGTTTATGCCAACCTACGAGATGTATTTGTCAAGGTCGGTCAAACCGTCCAAACACTACAACCCATTGGTATTGCCGCCAAAAATGAAAGCCAATCCTACAATAAGCTGCACTTTGAGCTTTGGAAAGGCAAAAAAGCACTCAACCCAGTCCGCTGGCTCAAGAAATAGCTTTTTTCATTTCTTTCCTATTAAAAAAACACCACAAAGTCCATTATTTCGTTTTAAATTGTCTTTCTTTGGTATTCAATTGACAATAGCCATTAATTTCTTTTTATGAAGCTTACTTTTTTTCGTTTTACCCTTGCTATTTCTATCGTTTTCAGTTCGTTTTTGGCGCAAGCTCAATCGGGCCTAACAGTAACAATCTATGGAGAAGTGATAGACTTTTTGACGGAAGATGCCGTCGAGTTTGCGACCATCTACGTAGAGAATACATCCAATACTGCCCAATCAGATATTAATGGCAAATACTCTCTCGTACTTGAAGCAGACAAGCGCCACGTTTTAATTATTTCCAGAGCGGGGTATAAGGGCGGACGGTTTATTGTAGCCCCCATGAGTGCCGGAGAAAAGAAGAAAGTAGATTTTGAGTTGGTCTTAGAAGATTCTGATATTGAAGTGGTGGTCAAAGAAAGCAAAATTGAGACGCCTGGCATGATTAAAGAAAGTGCCAAAAAACTACTCCGCATGCCCAATGCATCCGGTAATCTTGAAGCCGTACTACCAAGTATTGGACTTGGGGTAAGCAGTGGGTCAGGTGGAGAATTAAGTTCACAATACAATGTCAGGGGTGGCAACTATGATGAAAACTTAGTTTATGTCAATGACTTTGAAATTCGCCGCCCACAGTTGATTCGTTCGGGACAGCAAGAAGGATTGACCTTTCCAAATATTGATTTGATAAAGGATATTTATTTTTCATCAGGTGGTTTTCAACCTAGGTTTGGTGATAAATTATCATCTGTTTTGGACATCCGTTACAAGCGTCCGGATTCTCTACGTGCCTCAATTGGCCTCAGCTTTTTAGGTGGCTCTGCACACATCGAAGGTGTTGGCAAAAAACGAAAACTACGCTATCTCCTAGGCACTCGATACAAGACAACCAAATACTTGCTATCCACCCTTGATGTGGCAGGCGAATACCTCCCAAGCTTTACAGATATTCAAGCACATATCACTTATGATTTCAACCCACATTGGCAGGTAGCTTTGCTTGGTAACTATAACAATAGCGTCTATGACTTCACCCCTAAATCACGAGAAACTGGCTTTGGTTTAATCAATTATTCACTTAAACTATTCTCCGTTTTTGAAGGTGGAGAAAAAGATAAATTCACCACTGCTTTTGGGGGTACTTCCTTGACCTATCTCTCAAACACAAAGCATAACCCATTCTTTCTCAAGTTATTAGCATCATCATACCAGAGTGATGAGTTTGAGCGATTTGACATTATTGGTCGATACATATTAGGACAAGTAGACACTAATTTGGGTAGTGATAAGGAAGGTGAATTTGTATCTATCATTGGTGCCGGCACCCAGCATAATTATGCCCGAAATCACTTACAAAGCAATGTTACCAATTTGTCACACAAAGGCGGCTGGGAGATTCAGATGGAGGATAAAAATGATGCTCGTCGCAACCATTTTGTCCAATGGGGAGCGACCGTACAAAGAGAAGATATTCGGGATAAGCTCAATGAATGGGAACGCCTAGACTCTGCACTTTACTCACTTCCTTACAGCAAGGATTCTTTATTTTTGAATAGTGTTTTCAAATCAAAAAACCAGTTGGTTTCCATGCGCTATTCTGTTTACCTACAAGACGCCTACACATCCCGAAAAGATAGCGTTCGCGAGATAAAAATTGTTGCAGGTGTACGTGCCGGATATTGGGACACCAACAAAGAACCATTTATCACACCAAGAGCGCAGCTCACCTACAAGCCCTTGCGGGGAAAACGTGATATTAGTTATCGTTTTGCCGTAGGTATGTATTATCAGCCACCATTTTACAGAGAATTAAGAAACACTTTGGGGCGTGTCAATAAAAATGTGCTTGCGCAAAAATCCATTCACTTTGTAGGTGGATTGACATGGGATTTTTTTGGGGGCAAGCGAGTGCCCAAGAAATTCAGGTTTACGACAGAAGCCTATTACAAGAAATTGTGGGACTTAGTTTCGTTTGACCAAGACAATGTCCGAATCCGGTATGCCGGCAAAAACAATGCTACAGGATATGTAGCCGGTGTTGACTTTAGAATAAACGGAGAGTTTGTACCAGATGCCGAATCATGGATTAACTTGTCCTTCTTGCAAGCCCGAGAAGCCATAGATGACATCCAACATTTTAAAAGAGAAGTCGGAAGCACCGATTCTATTTTTGTAAAATATGTCCCCCGTCCTACTGACCAGTTGGTCAATCTATCCATGTTTTTTCAAGATTATCTAAAGCATAACAAAAATGTAAAAATGCACCTTAACTTGACGGTTGGCTCTGGCCTCCCCTATGGCGTCAAGGACAATAACACTGTGTTTAGAAATTCCTATCGTTTCAAACCCTATCACCGAGTAGATATGGGTTTTGGCTTTTTGCTTTGGGACAAAAGCCGTTTGTCAAAAAGACCTCGACACCCTCTTCGATTTACTCGATCCACCTGGCTTAGCTTTGAAGTATTCAATATGCTTGGTGTGGACAACGAATCATCAAAAACTTGGATTAAGACTATTTTTAGACAACAGTATGCGGTTCCTAATCATCTGACTTCCAGACGGTTAAACGTTAGGCTGCGGATGGAGTTTTAATATTACCACTACTATAAGCTTTCCAAAGTTTAAAACAATTCTCCAATTTATTCAGTAGCAAAAAAATCGACACTTTAGATTACTTCAAACAGTTAATCCATTATGTACATTTCAACCCTGTTCATCATGGATCTGTCGAAGACTTACGGAATTGGTTTCATACATCCTTTAGCAGTTTCTTTAGCCCCGAGTCAAGTTTTCTAAGAAAAGATGAAGTGTTCAATTGGTTTAAAAACAAAGAAGCATTCTTTGCGTTTCACCAAAATCAACTTGACAATAAAATCGCTATAGATATGGAAGGCGACAAAATATCATAAAATGCAAGAAGAACTTTTAGATGATTTATTTATCGCTCAATCCCAAGATGAGTCTATTTTTAACAAGGTTGTAGCAACAATACGATATATTTTGGTTGCATTTTTATTTGGTACTTTTCTAGATGCCACATTGGAAGGTTCTCTTAGCTTAACTACTCAATTGGCAAATATCATTGGAATAGGCATTGCCATCTTTCTAATTTTCTGGTATGCAAAAAGTAAAATAAGCCATAGTTATCACCATCTTTTTCCCAAGATTAAACCCTACATCCGAGCTATTTCAATCATTGGTTTTTATTATTTATGGAGAAACTTCAAAACCGGACACACTCCTTCTCAACACAACGAAGCTTTCATCCTGGGCAACTACATCGCTATGCTATTTATAGCTTGGTATCTTTACTACCTATTTGAACATGCCAATAGAGAAATCAAAAATAAATACATTGTCTCTGACTACAGGCTACGAGGAATTGGCACGGCTATAGTAACATCCACAATTATAACTGGTGCGTTTATTGTAAAACTATTTTTGGGGCTTTCGCACCCTTCGTATGAAGGCATTTTCATACTTCTTCTTACTGGAGCTTTTGGCATCGTTACCTATCAGGACATTCGCTACTTTCAGCGTAGAAAAAAAGCTACAGTCCAATCCGCTCGTTCATAACAATCCGCCCTTTTTCATTTTTGCGCAAGCTAACCATCTCAGTCTCCGGATCATGCTCAAAGTACAACAGATAGTTATTTTCCAGAGCTTCATTAAGCAGTAGGGTTTTCTCTTCTAAAGTCTTCATCGGACGGATATCATAAGAGATTATCCAAGGCATCGGTATATGAAAACTAGCCGGCATCAAGTCACAACAATAGACAATCCTACGCTCGCCAGTATCAATAATCGGCATCATCATCGCTTCCGTATGTCCATACAAAAGCCGAATACGAATACCCGGAATCCACTCTGCATCTTGCTCAATATCAATAAATTGCAAGACACCTGCATCCTTTAGTGGCACAATATTTTCCTTCAAAAAGGATGCTCGCTCACGTGGATTTGGATTAATCGCCCAGTTATAATGCACTTCATTAGACCAATAGGTGGCATTCTCAAAAGTCGGCACAATCTCTCCGTCACTATTATACTCCAAAGCACCGCCAACATGATCAAAGTGTAAGTGCGTCAACAAAACATCCGTAATATCACTCGTTTTCAACCCAGCTTTCGCTAAAGAACTTTTTAAGGTTTCATCACCAAAAGGTCGAAAATGGTCTCTAAATTTTTCACCTTGCTTAGTACCCATGCCTGTATCAATCAATATTTTGCGGTCTCCGGTTTCTACTAAAAGACACCGCATTGACCAAGGGCACATATTATCATCGTCTGCCGGATTGACTTTATTCCACATTCTTTTGGGGACGACTCCAAACATGGCTCCTCCGTCCAATCGAAAATAGCCGGCATGTATAGTTGTTAATTTCATCAGTTGTTTTTTTTAAGAAGGGTTCAGATGTACATCCATCTGGGGATATGGAATACCAATACCGGCAGCATCAAATCCTTTTTTAATATTCTCTTGCATACAAAAATAGACATCCCAATAATGCTCACTTTTGCACCAAGGCCTTACGGCAAAATTGACACTAGAATCCGCCAATTCTGACACAAAAATATCGACACCTTTTTCCGAAAGGATATGCGGGCAACTATCTGCTACCTGTTGAATAATTCCACGCGCTTTGTCAATATCATCCGTATAGCCAATGCCAAAGGTCAGAAAGACTTTTATCTCTCCTTGCCCGGAGATATTCGTTATCGGCCCACCAGTAACAAAGCCATTGGGCAGAAAAATCTTCTTGTTTTCCGGTGTCAATAGTAATGTATTAAACAATGTAATCGCTTCGACAACACCCACATTACCTTGCACATCAACCAAGTCACCCACCTTAAACGGCTTAAATAACAACAGCATCACACCACTCGCAAAGTGGCCCAAATTGCCCTGCAATGCCATTCCTATCGCAAATGCTAAAGCACTAAAAATTGCAATAAAAGAAGTGGTTTTAATGCCAAACATTCCGGCAACGGACAGCAATAGCATCACTTTGAGTGCGATGCTCACCATCGACATAAAAAATGGTTTCAGAGATTCATCCACATCTCTTCGGTCGAGCACATTTTTCGTAAATCGGACCAACTTTCCTATGACCCAAAAACCAATCACTAACGTTGCAATCCCACCGAGTACTTTTGGCCCATATTGTGTCAACACATCTTCAGCCACTTTTAAATAATCCATATTTCAATTAATTTTTGGTAAAGGTAAAAAACATTACCTAATTATCTCAACTGTTAGAGTCCTTCCTTGTTTGATGCTCATGACAAAAAAGGAAAAAGTAATATTTATCCAATCCAAACTGGATGAAATCTACCCAACGGTACCCATCCCTTTAGACCACTATGACACCTTTACTTTGTTGATTGCTGTTTTATTATCGGCGCAATGCACCGACAAAAGGGTCAACATCATCACGCCTGCACTGTTTGAAAGAGCCGACACCCCCCAACTGATGGCTCAAGTACCCATCGATGAGATTGAATTGCTCATCAAAACCTGTGGTCTCTTTCGCACTAAGGCCAAAGCCATCCATAATCTATCGAATATTTTGGTCAACCAATTTGACAGTCATGTCCCGGACAATTTTAGAGATTTAGAGTCGCTCCCCGGAGTCGGACACAAGACAGCTAGCGTAGTGATGTCTCAGGCATTTGGTGTGCCGGCCTTTCCAGTTGACACCCATATCCACCGGCTTGCCACCAGATGGAAACTCACATCAGGCAAAAATGTCGTCCAAACTGAAAAAGATTTAAAAAGATTATTTCCGGAAGAAACGTGGAACAAGCTCCACCTTCAAATCATATACTACGGGCGCGAGTATTGTCCGGCGCGTGGACATAAAGATCAACACTGCCCTATTTGCCAGCAATTGAGCTGATTTTTTCCAAAGCATCAACCACAAAATGAGTCTTAGAAAAATAGAAAAAATGACTGGCATTTTTTATGACTTTCTTTTCTTTAAAGGTAGCATTCACTAGCATAGAATCGGCATAAGTGGCATTGGATTTATCCGCCAACCAATCCTTATCTCCTTGCAAAATCACAACCGGGCAAGTGACATCTTTCCACTTTAGTTTTAGTTTTTCAAGATCTGCTTGCAGGTTAATAATTTCTCGATTACTAACGACCATTGACTTAGGAACTAGCCATTTTGTGGGTGGATAGTTTAATGGTTTTCGCCACCAAGCATCTTCTCGCCAAGCATGCTCTACAATCCCCCCGACCCACACTATCCCAGCCACTTGTCGGGAAAATCCCATCGCAGCCTGAAGGATAACCGGTGCCCCGTAAGAATGCCCTATCAAATAGATTTCATGTCCAGCATACTCAGCCATAACTCTCTCTAAACCAGCCACTTGCTCATCCAAAATCATCTCTTTAGCCCGATAAGACAATCCAAATCCGGGGCGATCATAAGCCACGACAATACCCCTTTCAAGCAATATCGAATCCAACAAATAAGCCATAGAATTGGATAGCGCACCAGGCGTTCCATGTACAAAAATAAAAACCGGAGAAGTATCCGTGACAGTCAAATTAGTGGCTTCTGCCAAAAAAATATTTTTATCGGTCTGAGTAAGAAATCGTACACTATAATTTTTAATATTAGCTTGCGCAAAACGCTCTTCCAATTCTTCTTTTGACGAGACCATGTCACCCAACCCCAACGCATTACAACCCAATACGAGCAGGAGTAATACGACAGGAATATATCGTTTTTTAAAACGTCTTTTTTTCTTCAATGGAGAGTTTTACTTGTTATATTCATAACAACCAATATCAGGATTTGCATTATCACGCATCACACCGAGCAGGTCTTCATTGACACTAGGTAGTGGTATCGCTTTTTCTTCGGCTATCGACAAAGTATCTAACTCATAGTTTTGTTCATCCACATCTGCAAAGAGCTTATCACTGCTAACCCCATTAATACAAGGGTTGCAATGCTCAAAAAAATCAGGGTAAAAATCAGGCTTAGTCAAATCTTTGATCCTGACGATACAATTTTTTAGCTCATAGTCAAACGCCATATCCTGTGAAAAATGAAACAGCTCTACCTCATCCTTCTGAGAGCCAAAAAAGATACAATTATCCAATTTAGCATGCAAGCCAAAAGAAACAAAAGTAGTGTTGTCATCACTAGTAAAACGTCCATTTGCCAGTTTTATGGCAGACGCTTCATTTCCATAACTCGCTATGGTACAATAGTTTAGATTATAGTTTCCGCCGATTTCAAATTGAGCGCCATAACTTCCATTGTCGGCTATCAAGCAATTGGTTGCGGTGATATTGGCACTTACGCCGATCAAGCCCGAACTGGCCGAGTTACGTATTTCGACTTTATCCAAAGTCACATTTGCCAATGAGTCGGCACGGACTCCGACGATTGAATTCATTATTTTAGCGTGGGTAATATTTGCCGCAAGGCTACCCGTCCCGTAGCGAATACCCGCCCATTGACCGGCAGCATCTTCAAATTCTTCTTCCAACCGGTCACCTTGTATGACCACCGGCTCCTCATGACTACCATTAATCATCAATCCGCCATTTTCGCCTACATAAATGATTCCGTCACTGTACACGATTTTTTCGTCACTTAGCGCAACGCCACCATGTACATATAACTGGGTTCCTGGCGGCAAATTCAATGTACAATCTTGAATCACTAAAATACCATAAATCACATACGGCTTGGGGTCATCCCAAGTCTCTTCGCCCATATTGCAAGACAACAAAGCAATGCCGCCTGCTCCGACATTGGAAGGAATATAATTTGCATTCTGTCCCCACGCATCAAAGACGATTTTTTGGCTCTTTCCATTGGTCTCCATAATAAAGTTTTCACTCACGACAAAAGGACTCACGGACAAAGGCTGATCCGGATTCACTGTCACTTCTGCAAATACATAAATGCTATCATTAGGCCCAATCTCTACATTCTCTACGACCCCACCCGGAATACCATCCACATTAATATTAAACTTGGAGTCTGCCCCCTGCTCCATATACAACTTACTTATTATCAATGACTTATCAAGTGGGTTATATATTTTGAAAGACCGAGTAGCGGATCCTACTTGCGTAAAAACAGTATCAAAAGTCAATGTATCCGTAGAAAAGGTCAGATCGACATCTCCATCAAAAAAAGATTCTTTAGAGCAGTTGGTAAACACCAAGCCTATGACAAAAACAAATAAAACAACCGGCAAAAAAAGCTTCATTTTATCAAATTTCATGAATAACTAAAAAGTAAAAACGAAGATACTACAATTATAGTCTTTCCCTAGCAACAAGAGAATAGAATACTCGTAAGTTGTACAAAAAAAGCCTCGAAGTAATTAAACTCCGAGACTCATGCAAATATCTCTGAAAAAATCATCCCAAAACAATCGCCAAACCAATTGGGACAAAATCGAACACTCTTTATCAATGGCATAGTTGGATTTGCGGTCCCTAGTGCACTATGGCAAAGAAATGGTAGTCTTCTCATGCATAGTTTGCCGACAGACTTGCGCCTGCCAAGTGTTCAATCAGAGTAATAAAGCATGTTTTGATAGTAGCTAAAACCTTAGGTTATACGTCAAAAAGACGCAATATGCTTCAGGAAGAAAAGAAGGAAATAAACTACTACACACCTTCTATACCTAATGTTTTTGCTCAAGTATTAGTACCGTTCTCTCACTACAAAGATAAAACAAAATTTATTTAATTCGTATTCTTTATTTTAAACAGGTTATCCACATGCTTCCAAACACTACTTGCATGTATAACTCACTAATCATCTGATTTGTACACATTACTACAAATCCTATTGTTTAAAACTTTCTCCGTAGCTCATTCTCAAACCATCCCCCAAAGGTTCCTTTTCACGTCTCCGACCCGACAAAAAAGCTTTACAGTGACAAAAATCACGACAACCCGACGTTAGCTTTCGTAAGTTTGCACTAATTATGCAAGTAAAACACCAAAACACCGTTATTATTGCCGTTATTGCCATAGCGGCTTTACTTTTTTGGGCAACCAAAAAGACAGACCTATTTCGGCCTACACTAATTACCACATTGACGCACTCTTGGGACACCATCATCCCCAACCAAGACATCCCCCTAGGCGTCCCGTCCCTCCATGCCGAGGACTGTGGGCAATGCCACCAAGCTATCTACCAAGAATGGAAACTATCCACTCACGCCCACGCCTGGACCGACGAACAATATCAAGCCGAACTCGCCAAAAATAATGATCTTTTTGTCTGCAAAAACTGTCACATTCCTGTCCAAAATCAACAAAAACTCATCACCACCGGTCTTTATAATGGTGACTACAACAAGCCCGTCCAAGTAAGCAACCCACATTTTGACGCAAGTCTCCAACAAGAAGGCATCACTTGTATCGCCTGCCATATGACCGACAACACCATCATCGGTACTCACCCCAACACGTCCGCTGGCCACGCAGTTAAGATCGACACAGACTACCTTTCGGAAAAATTATGTATCACTTGTCACGATGCTCACGCCAGCCTTTCGGAAGAGCTTGTATGCACTTTCGAGACCGGTGCCGAATGGCAAGAAGGCCCCTACTCTTCGGCGGGTACAAACTGTATTGATTGCCACATGCCTGAAATCGAACGACCTAGCGCAGTGGGTAGCATTTCCCGCAAGGGTCACCGACATTATTTTCCCGGATCAGGTATCCCCAAAGTCAAAGGCGAAACAGCCAAAATGCTCAATGGCTTAGAATTTAAAATCATAAAACCGGATTCTATTCTTGCCAACCAGCCTATTTTGCTTGCGCTAAAAGTGACCAACAAAAATGCCGGACACAAGGTCCCAACCGGTGACCCCGAACGTTTTTTTCTCATTCAATTTGATTTGCTTCAAGACGACCAAGTCATTCAGAGCGACACATTCAGAATTGGCGAAAAATGGCAGTGGTACCCAACAGCAAAAAAAATTAGTGACAACAATCTCCTCCCCCTAGAAACCCGAATTTTTGAACAAACATACTCCCAGCATATATCTTCCAATCTATCCTGGAAAGTAACTGTCACCAAGCATCGAATAACACCCGAAATACATACCTATCACCACCTTTCGGAAAAATATCCCCTGTCCATCCAAATATTCCAAAAGAAAATTAGGATAGGGCTTTATTAACCCTTTTTTACTCCCCGCTTCATGCAAACAAGGTCTCCACAGGCCTTTCGATTTGGGCGTATCAAAGGATGACAAAAAATCAGCCCACATCTCTGCAATCTGACAAAATTTCAAGCTCTACACCCCAAAACTGCCAAAATAGCAGCCAAAAAGGCAGAAAATCCACTTGGCACAACGATTGATGCAATATTATTGAACGAATTTGTCAACAATCAAAAAACTATAAAAATGGGTAAAATTATCGGAATTGACCTTGGTACAACCAACTCTTGCGTAGCCGTAATGGAAGGTAGTGAACCAACAGTCATACCTAATGAAGAAGGAGCTAGAACGACTCCTTCTGTTGTGGCTTTTCTTGATGGTGGAGAACGCAAAGTAGGCGACCCTGCCAAACGTCAAGCCATCACCAATCCACAAAAAACACTTTCTTCAATCAAGCGTTTTATGGGTCTTCGTTATAGCGAAGTCTCTAACGAAATCAAACAAGTACCTTACAAAGTAGTCAAGGGACCTAATGATACCGTAAGAATTGAAATTGGAGATAAAAAATACACCCCTCAAGAAATTGCTGCGATGGTACTTCAAAAGCTGAAGAAAAACGCAGAAGACTTTTTGGGTACAGAAGTAACAGAAGCCGTCATCACGGTACCTGCTTACTTTAATGATTCTCAGAGACAAGCGACTAGAGAAGCTGGTGAGATTGCCGGACTAAAAGTTAGCCGTATTATCAATGAGCCGACTGCCGCCGCTTTGGCGTATGGTCTCAACAATGAGAAAAAAGACAGAACAATCGCCGTCTATGACTTAGGGGGTGGTACATTTGATATTTCTATTTTGGAGTTGAGCGACGACGGTGTTTTTGAAGTAAAATCAACTAACGGTGACACACACCTTGGTGGTGATGACTTTGATGCCGCTATTATCGACTACCTAGCCAATGAATTTCAGAAGACTGAAAAAATGGACTTGCGCAAAGACCCAATGGCTTTGCAACGTCTAAAGGAAGCAGCCGAGAAAGCCAAAATCGAGTTGTCTTCTTCTACTGTTTCTGAAATCAACCTACCGTACATCACGGCTGTTGACGGTGTGCCTAAGCACTTGGTTAATAAATTGACCAGAGCACAATTTGATAAGCTGACTCACGACTTGGTGACACGTTCTATCAAGCCTTGTGAAAAAGCCATCAAAGATGCTAAAGTATCAAAAAGTGAAATCGACGAAGTCATCCTAGTTGGTGGTTCGACTCGTATTCCTGCTATCCAAGAAGCCGTAGAAAAATTCTTTGGCATCAAGCCACACAAAGGTGTCAACCCGGATGAAGTTGTTGCTTTAGGTGCGTCTATCCAAGGTGGTGTATTGACAGGTGATGTCAAGGATGTACTGCTTCTGGATGTTACACCGTTGTCTTTAGGCATCGAAACAATGAATAACATTTATGATGTGGTCGTTGAAGCCAACACAGCGATTCCTACCAAAAAGACTAAGACCTATTCTACCGCCATGGACAACCAGCCTTCTGTAGAGATTCACATTCTACAAGGTGAGCGTAAGATGGCTAGAGACAACAGAACTGTCGGACGGTTTATTTTGGATGGTATTCCACCGGCACCACGTGGTGTACCACAGATTGAAGTTATCTTTGACATGGATGCCAATGGTATCTTGAGCGTTACCGCAAAAGATAAAGGCACCGGAAAAGAGCAGCATGTCAGGATCGAAGGTTCTACCGGCTTATCTGACGATGAAATCGCTAAGATGAGAGCTGATGCTGAAGCACATGCTGAAGAAGACAAGACAGCACGTGAAAAAGCAGAAAAAATCAATGCTGCGGATGGTTTGATTTTTCAGACGGAAAAGCAAATGAGTGAGTATGGTGACAAGATTCCTGCCGACAAAAAAGCAGACATCGAAGCTGCTCTTACAGAATTAAAGGCCGCCCACCAAGCTCAAGACATCGCACAAATTGATACCGCTCTTGAAAAAATGAATACTGTTTGGCAAGCTGCCAGTCAAGATATTTACAACGCTCAACAAACTGCCGAAGGTGCAGCTGATGCCGGTACAGGGCCACAAGATGGTGGTACTGACAGTGGCGACGACGCTGTAGAAGATGTTGAGTTTGAAGAAGTTGATGGATAAGCTTTCGCAAAAAAAGCTTTTAATAGATTAAAAAGCCGCTCCCCCATCTTTTGGGGTGAGCGGCTTTTTCTTTGGATACTGATAACAGGATGCATGGCCTGGTCAGCTTTTGGTTCAATACAAAAGAAGCCACACATGCGAATGAAGCTACTCTACACATAGGAAAAGCCACGAATGCACGAATGCCTATTATTCGTGTATTCGTGGCTTTTATGCGTCTAGTTTAGCGACACGAAGCGACACCTGACCAATCATCATCTTTTTATTCAAATTGAGCTAACTTGCATTAGATTAAGAAACCATCGTGTTCTTTGAGCTTTTGAGCGCATCATAATTGACCGAAGTATTAATGCATATATCAAAGGTACTATTATTTTGGTTTTTGAGTATTTTGGATACTTGTAGCTAACGGTTTGTATATGCGCAGTGGCAATGTTTTACAAGACAAAGTTAGCTAAACTTTGGTTAAGCAAAGAACTTTAATTATAAGCAATTACTTGCCATTATCGTATATACTTTGTTGTCAATAGTGTTTAGTATTGCATTCAGCCGTAATTTTTCCGCTTGCGTTAGCATCTTTTTTTCAAATATTCAATTCAATCATTAATTAGTTTTCCGTTTTTATCAAATATTTCAGAATATTTTTCAAAGTATAGTTTATCTCCATAGTCTGTAGCGTGAAACATTAAAATATTATTTTCTAATTTATAATATATTCCGTCATATTCATCTATTAGAATTTCTGTAATTATTTTTTCATTAAAAACATTCGCTTCATCTATGTTCCAATTTTCGGGTGTAATTTCGATTAAATATTCCTTTCCTTTCTTATATTTTTCAATCCAATCTTCTCCAAAAATAAAAAACTCTCCATTTTCTAATTCAAAAACAGTTGAAAAATAATATGCGTTTCCAAGCCCATTCAAGTGTTCAATTCCGTCACTAATTTTTGTGTGATATACACTCTTTAATTTTTGATTAATAATCAGATCTTTATATTTATCAGTTTCTGCAATCATTTTTTCATTATTGGCAACGGTTTGTGTAAGAATAGTAAGGGATTTTAAAGCTTTTACCATTCAGTTTATCAATTAGCCAAATTTACAATTTTTTTTTAAAAACTATTATGCAAAATTGTAAATTTTGCGGACTTTGTAAAATGCACGAAACTTTGAGTTAAGCACTTAAGCCCTTATTATTTTACACTTTGTTATTTATTAGTTTACGTTGTTTGATATACTGTTATTGTATTTTCAAAATTCATTTTCTCTAAATCAAGTTGTTTAATCAAAACATAGTATGTTCCACCATTGTATTGGTTTAATTCTTCTTTATGTTCAGATAGTTCTGAATAATCATCAGCATTAAACTGATATAATAATCTCCATTTTTTACAATTAGGAAGTATACTTGTATAGATTTTTTCTTTATCATCTTCTGTGTAAGGAATATTACCATACCAAAGTAGATTATTACTAATTAATTCAGCTTCAATTAGCACACATTCCTGAACGGGCTCAGAATGTCCTAAAAATTTATCAGTAAAAAAATGGTTCAATTCTCTTATAATACCTTCTATATACCAATAACTATCTCTTTCTTCATCACTCATTTTTTTATCTATCCATAAAGCCGATCTTTGATTTGGGATATTTACTTCTTCTGTTAAAAATAAATCATATTCTTTAAAAAAGCCATATGAATTGATGTCTTTCGGAACTTTTCTTTCGTTTAAATTAATTACACTATCACTGTACTTAACTATTATCTGTCCAAAAGTTGGATAATCTTCATCTTCAACATCTAATGTTGCAAAAAAATACAACATTCCTTTGCCATTTAATTCTTTAGTAGATGTAAACCATTCGTTAATTTCTGAAATATATATTTGTCCTAAAAACAATGTAGAAAGTCCATTGTTATCTTTTGGATAGTCTATGTTTTTTGGTAAGTTAGGTAAACCACCTATTTTAGTTAAGCCTTTTGTGTTTTTATCAATTTCTTTTCGGATTAATTTATTCGCGAATTTTATATTATTATTGATATACGTATTTATTCTATTTGTGCCAAGTAGGTTAACAATTGATTTTATATATAATTTTTTTGTTGGTGCGTCTAAGTATATATATTCCTCTGATGAAATTCCACAAAAAACAGTTTTATCTTCACTATCTTGTATATATTTTTCAATGCGTTCTTTCCATTTCCACTCCATTTCTTCAAATTCAACTCTAACTATATAATCATCTTTAAATAATCGCTTCTTAATACTAATTATTGGGTAAGAATAGATTGAATACACTTGCTCTTTTAGGAAAATATAATCACCCTTTTTTGGCAATTCTCCTTTAATGATTTTAACAGATAATTCTAAAACTCCTTTGGATACATATTGTTTCCCTTTCAATATTTTTATTATGGATATGGGAAGTTTTGGGTTTTTAGTTTTCATTTTTTTTTTAATAACAGCCAACGTCAAACGTATGCATCCGTCCGTAGCGATAGCGGAGGGTGGTGTCATACGTATTGTTGGTGGTATTTCATATTTCTTAAGAGTCACAATTATCACAAAAATAGCCCATATCATATTCTGTTTTTTGTAATTCTCCATTTGTTCCAGGGAAAATGTATTGAGTAAACAAATGAAATTCTCCAGCAAATGCTCCACATTTTCCACAAGAATTAGCTAAATATCTTTCTCGCATTGTTTGGCTGTATTGATTTTTAAGAATAACATTCTTTGATTTTGCAAAGTCAATTTCACTCTTTGTAAAATCATAAGGTGTGACATAGTCATTCGTACCATGGGGCTTTAAGTAGTTCTCGCTAACAATTATTGCAACTTTCATTACACTATTGCATTTCCAACATAGTCCATTTATAACAATTAGAACTTTCTTTTTCTTAAACTCGCCACATTGGGTGCATCTAGGATTTAAGCAAAAATCAACAAAATCAGGCCTAGACAATCTACTTTCGATATCATCCAACTCACTTTCGTCATTTAAATTATATTGTATTAGAGAAATTCCATTCTTTTTATAAAAGGCCATTGCCTTTTCTGTAGGTTTATGGGTAACAACAACTTCTATAGCAGCAAGGATGATATTTTTTTTATCAACTAGGAAAATGTCCGGTTTATATTCATTTATTTTTTTTTCCACCTTAGCGATGCTAGCTTTCTTTGTAAAATTCCCAACATGTTGTTTTCCACACACATGGCAATCCCATTTGAATTCTTTTCTTTCTTTTTTTGTAATTGCATGATTTATGCTTTCAGCAAGCATTGTTTTGAAAGAATAGTGCAGAACAGTTTCTGGGCTACAATTCGGGCTTAGAGATTTATGAGCAAAGTGAGGACGCCTAACCCCCTTTTCACTCTTTCTCAAAATCAATTCGGATTTACAGTGAGGGCATAAATACTTGTTCCCTTTCACGGCATCTTTTATTCTTATTAACTTTTCATCTGCATCGAGAGCCGTAACATATAGTAACTTCTTCATGTAATTTAGCTATTATTTTCTGTACTTACATTTTTATTAATATATAATTGAATTCTTCTTTTGAATCTCTATCGACTCTGAGTTCAAAAAATTTTAGTGCATTTGCGGGTACCACATTAGTCGTTTTAAACCTCAACTTACTCGAGAAATTTGGGTCTTCTATTCTTTGATTGAAGTATTCGATATTAGTAAATGCTTTTTCATTAATCGTTTTATCAAATTTATCTTCAAATTCTAAAACTAACCCTTCAAAATAGTCGAATTTAATCATAATAATTTTGGGATTTATATTCGTTATTTGCTTGAAATCCAAACTATTTGGGAATTTATCCAAATTGTAATTTATACCATTCTCTTCTAACAAAGTCATATACTTGATTATTCTTGTTAATATTTCGCTCCCATATTTAGTAAGAGCACCATATAATGCCGCTCTGGTTTCATTTGCGCTAAGATAAAGTTTACCATGAGAAAAATTATGCTTTTCATATTTCTTCGTAATAGGATTTTTAACTACGGAGTTTTTCTGATTAATCATGAAGTTTGTAACCTGACGATACGATTTGACAGTTTCATTATCAGGTATTTTTTGGTCACACAGATCCGAAAGAAAATCTAGAATTTCCAAAAGATTATTCTCTTTAACAGGGTCCACAGCTCCTAAACCGAACTCTTTTATTGAATCTAGAAATATGGAGTTTGTGATATGATATAGCTTAAATTTTTTCCTTTTAATATCTTAAAATTTCCATGAGCACATAGTACTTTGTTTTTATTACCACCAACTTACTTTTAAACGGCACAAGTTAGGACTTTTTTTCGGTATTTTACAACTTCAAGGTCAAAATTAACCAACTCCATTCTTCCAGCAAGTAGCATGAACATCAGTATGGTAAAGCAACAATAGCTCTAGGACAAAAATTTTGTTCTTTGCAAAAAAACAAGTATTTTTAGACTGGTTTGCCTAAATCCCCCTTTCCCGAAAGGGACCTTATGGCAAAAATACCTGATCTTTCGCATGGTTCCAGTTCTTCAAAAGATAAAAAAAACAAGCATGTATAGTAAATAGTTGGCTAATTCATTAAATTTGTCTTTCTTACTTAAGCGCTTTAAAACCTAGTAAAATGAAGTACTTTTACCTAGTTGTTTCTTTGTTGTTAGTGTCCTGCCATCCAATCAAAAAAATTACTGCTACCAATGAAAATTGGGCATCTATTTTTTCAGAAAAAGGTATAAACGGTACTTTTGTGTTGTATAACTTGGCTACGACCGAGATGAAGTTTCACAATGCCTTAAGAGCCGATAGCTCTTATATCCCGGCATCCACATTTAAAATTCTAAACTCCTTAATTGCTTTAGAGACCAAGATTGTAAAGGACGAAACCGACGTAATAAAATGGGATGGAATCGACAAGGGCTGGAACAAATGGAATCAAGACCATACTATGAAATCAGCCCTCCCTGTCTCTTGTGTTTGGTTTTATCAAGAATTAGCTCGGCGGATAGGCCAAGAAAAAATGCAATATTGGCTAAGCAAAGTGGCATATGGAAATCAAAAAATGGGTGCCGATGTTGATCAATTTTGGCTAAAAGGTGATTTGAAAATATCAGCTAGAGAGCAGGTTTTATTTTTAAAAAAATTGGTGCAAGACCAATTGCCTTTCGGCAAAAATAATTTAGAACTTGTCAAAAAAATAATGATAACCGACTCTACAAGTCAATATGTAATTCATTCTAAAACCGGCTGGGGTAGTCAACAACATATTGGCTGGTTAGTTGGCTTTATTGAAAAGAAGGAAGGCATTTGGGCTTTTGCCTTGAATATGGACATCAAGAAAAAGGCCGACCTAAAGTGGCGAAAAAAAATCATTTACAGCATATTAAAAAAAGAAGGCGTAATTGAGTACTAATCACTCTGCCCAAAAAACACCGTAACTTATTGATAATGAAATACTTATACCTTTTTTCAATTATTTTTGTGCTAGCCAGTTGTCAGTCGGCAAAGCCCATATTGTTTTTCACCGAAAGGACTATTGGTGGAGGCAATCATCAATTGGAGCCGGGTGTGTGTTACTATTCAGTGATAGATTCTATGCATGGCATTTTCCGCAAGGCCCAAATGTTAGAAATTCAAGATCCCGTTTACAAATTTGTTCAAAAGCGATTGCCGGATAGTCTAATTGCCCAATATCAGTTGTTGGAAGATGTCGAGAAGATTGTAATCCCCATAAAAGAGTATGGAACTACCTATAGATTTTTGCGGCGGCCACATAGCTGTCTCTATGAAGCACCTTGGAGCTATTATATTATTTGTATTGTTTCAACGCCCGGATACAATCAGGTTTTCAGCAAGAAAGAATTAGACTCATTGGATTATAACTTCCACTACCAGAAGCAAATCTCACCCGCCAAAATCCTAGCGAGAGCGTACAAAGGTAAAGAGAAGGGCGTATTGGACAATCAATTGTATGTACCGGCAGGCCGGTATTCCAAAGAATATCGGCGAGCAATGTGTGGCACTTCTTGCTTTGGGAGTTCCCCTTCTTCCGTTTTTCTAAAAAATCGTGGTTATAAGCCAACAACGGACAGAAAGGTAATCAATAAAGCCCTAGTTGAATTTGGCTTAGAAAGGATGCCTAGTATTATTAAAACCTACTTTCGGTTGTAGATTCTCAGGGAGGCTATATCATCATGTTTCTTTGCAAGAGAAGGTACACCACTACCCCATTATACTCCACACCGCTACTCCATCACGCCACTAACTCGAAGACTACCCTTTATTGACGCCAATCACACGAGTAACCGAATCACCTTTGGACAAGGACAACCGGACGATACAATCCGAAACTGCTTTTAAATCATGTGGCACATTAGGACCTAGCGCCAAGACATCACCTTTTTCCAGGGAGTGTACTTCTCCGTTGACACCAAACTCTAATTGGCCATCAAACAATTCGACCGTAATCGGAAAGCCCGTTTTATGTTCTTTCATCATCTGTCCGGCCTTAAAGGCTATTCTTATTTCCTTAGTAAAATCACTTTCAAAAAGTACCGAAATAGCCGGTCTGTCTTCTTTAAACTCTAGATTCTTAACTAGTGAAGATTGCTTCATCTCTTTTTCAATTTTCGTAAAAAATTGGACACAAAACTGTGTGATTGGCTCCGCCAATCACACAGTTTTGTCCTTTTGCACCACAAAAGTAGCTTTTTTTGCCTTCTCAGAGCATAAAACAATGAAACAAAATGGTAGTAATCAGAAAACTACGAATGAGTAAATTTTTACGCAAGTAACTTCCAATCCACACAAGGCATTTGCAACAACCCCAAAATTTTATGTACCTTCGCTATTAACTTAAATAATCACCAAGCAATGGACTTTTTTAATATTTTGACCATCATTATTGTCATTTCTGCAGCTTTTGGCTTCATCAATGAGAAGTTTATCAAGCTGCCTGACACTATAGGGCTCATGCTAATCACCATTCTTTTTACCCTTGGGATTGTTATTTTTGGTAAATATTTTCCGGGTTTACAGATTTTTGCCGAGGAGTTGGTAGCACAATTAGACTTCAAAACGGCCCTACTTGATGTCATGCTGAGTTTCTTGTTATTTGCCGGAGCGATGCACACGAGTTTTGACCAATTAAAAGTACAACGCTACCCAATCTTAGCCTTTGCTACTTTTGGGGTTTTGGTTTCCACCTTTGTGATTGGCATTGTCATGTTCTATTTATTGCCTTTTTTGGGCTTCGATCCATCCCTAATTCTCTGCCTATTATTTGGGGCACTGATATCCCCTACCGATCCGATTGCCGTACTGGGTATTCTCAAAAAAGCCGGAGCACCCAAAATTCTAGAAACAAAGATTGTCGGCGAATCGCTCTTTAATGACGGTATTGGCGTAGTTGTCTTCTTGACTATTTTTAGCATTGCTTTCAACCATAGCGGAGAGTCTGTTGGTTTTGCAGAAGTTGGGCATTTACTTTTGATGGAAGTCGGTGGCGGCCTTGTTCTAGGCTTAGTACTCGGCTACATTGCTTACATCATGCTCAAAGCCATTGACAACTATGACGTAGAGGTCATGATCACCTTGGCCATCGTTATGGGCGGCTATTTATTGGCGAGTAAGCTCCACTTTTCGGGGCCGCTAGCGATGGTCGTAACCGGGCTAATCGTTGGGCATGACACCTTGCGCTCGACCACTATGTCTGAGATCACAGAGATGTATGTTGATAAATTTTGGGAGATGCTGGACGTCTTTCTTAATGCTATTTTATTTGTTATGATTGGCTTGGAGATGATTGCTATGAATTGGGATGCGGCATACATTGTAGTCGGCTTACTCGCCATCATCATTGTATTGCTATCCCGATATCTATCCTTGACTATCCCCATTTTATTCTTTCGAAAAAAGCTAAATTTTGTCCCTTACACAGGTATTATTATGACTTGGGGTGGTCTACGTGGGGGCATATCTATCGCCTTGGCCTTGGCGATACCCAGCGACAATGCTTATCGTGATTTGTTTGTGACGGTCACTTATGTCATTGTTATTTTCTCCATTCTCGTACAAGGGCTGACGGTAAAAGGCCTCGTCAAGCGACTTACAGCAAGAATTACAGATAAAGAGTGGCGCGAAGCAGAAGGCTAGCCTTACGGCAAAACCTATAGTTTGGCTTATTTTGCGCAAGCCAAGTAGTCGTTGCTAGACAATCCATTATGTCATGGCTAAGTTTGAATAAATAATAGAATGATGATTGGTGTCGCTTCATGTTGCTAAACTAGACGCATAACAGCCACGAATGCACGAATAACAGGCATTCGTGCATTCGTGGCTTTTCCTATGTGTAGAGTAGCTCCATTCGTGTATTGGTGGCTTCTTTGTAGTTTTTTACTGAAGTATTGAGAAGTAAGATTCTGGTTGCTAATCTTTGAAGGATAACAGCTCAGACTTCTTGCATTCTTGCTCATTATTTCTTTGAAAAAAATTGATAGGTTGGCGAACTACCTAGCTCCCAATTGTATAGTCCATGTACAATCGTCATTGTTTTAGCTCTATTTTATAATGCGATTGCCCTAGTTCTCAAGCCCTGTCCTACCCACCTTTTCAAAAGATTTGCTACCTTTGTAGAAACTACCTAATTCTACATACCCATGTCAAATTTTGTCCACCTTCACTCCCACACCACTTACTCACTGTTAGATGGTGCTTCTTCGATTGCCGGCACCATGGAAAAAGCCAAGAAAGATGGCATGAAAGGTGTGGCCATTACTGACCACGGCAACATGTTTGGGTCATTCGAATTTGTGGCAGAAGCCAACAAAGCCGGCATCAAGCCTATTGTCGGGTGCGAGTTTTACCTAGTTGAAAACAGACACCAGCACTCTTTCAAAAAATCTGAAGGCAAAAAGGACAGAAGGCGTCACCAACTCCTGCTCGCCAAAAACCAAGAAGGCTACCACAATCTGGCCAAGCTCTCCTCCATCGGCTACTCGGAAGGGCTCTATGGATCCTTTCCCCGAATAGACAAAGAAATTCTAGTCCAACACAGCAAAGGAGTCATTGCCACTAGTTGTTGTCTAGCAGCATCCATCCCCCAAATGATACTAAATGGCGATGTCGAAGGTGCCGAGAAAGAATTACAGTGGTGGGTTGAAGTATTTGGCGAAGACTTCTACATCGAGTTGATGCGCCACAAAGGGCTCGAGGACATTGATGGCAAGGGGATTAGTCAAGAAGACATCAACCAAGTCTTGATGGGATTTGCCAAAAAATACAATCTCAAAGTCATTGCGACCAACGACTCGCACTACTTAGAAGAAAAAGATGCTAAGCCGCATGATGTTTTGCTGTCAATTAATACCGGCAGCTATTTATCAGACTCCAATCGTTTTCGCTTTTCTAGTGAAGACTACTTTTTTAAGACCAGTCAACAGATGTCTGACTTATTTCATGATATCCCACAGGCGATTGACAACACAATGGACATCTTTGACAAGATTGAACCGCTCAAACTAACGCGTGACATCTTGATGCCTAATTATGACATTCCGGAAGGATTCAAAGACCAAACCGACTTCCTTCGGCATCTATCCTACGAAGGAGCCAAGCAAAAATATGGGGAGCTCAATGTGGCTACCAAAGAAAGAATTGATCATGAGCTGGGTATCATCGACAATATGGGATTCCCCGGCTACTTCTTGATAACTCAAGACCTTATCAATGCTGCTCGAGATTTAGGTGTCTGGGTGGGGCCCGGCCGTGGCTCGGCAGCCGGTTCGGCAATTGCCTACACCTTGGGGATTACCAATGTGGATCCGATTAAATATGATTTACTCTTTGAGCGGTTTCTCAATCCGGAGAGAGTATCCATGCCCGATATTGATATTGACTTTGATGATGATGGCCGCCAAAAGGTCATTGATTACGTCGTCAAAAAATATGGTCGCAACCAGGTTGCCCAAATCATCACTTATGGCACTATGGCTGCGAAGCTATCCATCCGAGATACGGCAAGAGTCATGGAGTTGCCGCTCAGTGAAGCCGACCGACTTGCCAAGCTCGTACCCCTAAAACCAGGTACCAAGCTAAAGAAAATCTTGGTAAAAACCATCAAAGAATTGTCGAAAGACTACCAAGCAGAAGATGTCCAAAACATCGAGAAGCTCCAAGAGATTGCGCAAGCCAATACCCTAGAAGGCGAAGTATTGCGTATGGCCCACTCACTAGAAGGCTCTGTCAGAAATACCGGAATCCACGCTGCCGGAGTCATCATCGCACCAAGTGACATTCGGGAGTATATCCCCGTCAGCACAGCCAAAGATGCCGACTTATTTGTCACCCAATATGATGGAAAATATGTCGAATCAGCCGGCATGTTAAAGATGGATTTTTTGGGTCTAAAAACGCTTTCCATCCTTAAAGATGCCGTTGAGAATATTGTCATTCGATATGGTGAAGACCACCGAATAGAAATAGACGACATCCCACTGGATGACGAAAAGACATATGAGCTATTTCAGCGTGGAGACATGATAGGCATCTTTCAATTTGAGTCAGAAGGGATGCGTAAGCACATGCGTGATTTGAAGCCAACCAATATTGAAGACCTAATCGCCATGAATGCCCTATATCGCCCGGGGCCAATGGACAACATACCCACCTACATTGCTCGCAAACACGGAAAAGAGAAAGTCAAGTATCCCCATCCGATGCTTGAAAAAATTCTAAAACCGACCTTTGGAATCATGGTTTACCAAGAGCAAATCATGCAAGCTGCCCAAATTATGGCCGGCTACTCGCTTGGACAAGCGGACGTACTCCGCCGAGCGATGGGAAAGAAGAAAAAAAGTGAGATGGAAAAACAAAGCGCCATCTTTGTCGAAGGTGCTGGCAAAAAAGGTGTTCCCGAAGACCAAGCCCGTGAAGTATTCTCTATCATGGAGCGTTTTGCGTCTTATGGTTTCAACCGTTCACATGCAGCTTGTTATGCTATTTTGGCTTTCCAAACCGGCTATTTAAAGGCCAATTATCAACCAGAATTCATGGCTTCTGTCATGACTCACTCCAAAAATGACCTGACCAAACTCAAGTTCTTTTTGGATGAATGCAAGCGAATTGGTGTAGATGTATTAGGGCCCGACGTCAATGAATCTCACCTAAATTTCACGGTCAATGACGAGGGCAAAATCCGATTTGGACTCTCTGCACTCAAAGGTGTCGGCGAAGGTCCCGTAACCGAAATCGTTGCCGAAAGGGACAAAAACGGCCCTTTCAAAAGCCCATTTGACATGGTGCGGCGACTGCCCCTAAAAGCCTTTAATAAGCGCGTGATGGAGAGTTTGATTTATGGTGGCGCCTTTGATTATCATGAAGAACTGACACGCGCCCAGTACTTTCAGCCAAGTGGCAAATATGGTACGTACATGGAGCACTTACTCAAATATGGCAACGTCTATCAACACCAAAAAGAAACTGCCGCCAACACATTATTTGGTGCGTCAGAAGATGCGATGGTTCCTGAGCCGGCTCCACCCGAGCACACTACTTGGAATCTGATGCAAAAGCTAACCAAAGAAAAAGAAGTCGCCGGTATCTATATCAGTGGACACCCACTGGATGACTACGCCGTTGAAGTCAAGCAGTTTGCCAGTTGCGCCATCAACCGGATGATGCAATTTCAAAACAGCCAGGTTCGCATCGCCGCTTTTGTAAGTTCTGCCAACCATCGCTTTACCAAGCGTGGGGATGGCTTTGGTTTTTTTAGTTTAGAAGACTATGCCGGTGCGACAGAGATTGCCTTGTTCAAAGAAGACTACCAACAATACAAAAATCTGTTAGAGCCCGGCTCCTGTGTACTCATTGACGGCACCATGCGCATGGATCGCTATCGGGGAGAGTGGACACTAAAAGTCAACAATGTCAACTTGCTCTCTTCACTTTTGGAGCGAAAGACATCGACGATTGAGATTCAGTTGCAGCTTGCGCAAATAGACCCGACCATGATGGATAAGCTCGAAACTTTGTTCAAAGAACATCGGGGACAAAAGGTATTACGGTTTTCAGTCATTGACCCAAAGAATAGACAGGTAGTCAAGTTCCTTTCGGAAAAACGAAAAGTGAATATCGACAATGAGCTGACCCAAGCACTTCAAGACATGAATCTCACCTATAAGTTGAGTTAATTCATGGCCGATCACATCATCACAGGCCAAAAAGGGGAAGCATTAGCCGTCGAGTTCCTTTCGGAAAAAGGCTACCAAATCCTAGATACCAATTGGCGTTTTAAACGGGCAGAAGTGGACATCATCGCCAAAGAAGGCAAGATCCTGGTTTTTATTGAAGTAAAAACCCGCTCAACCAATTTTTTTGGAGAGCCCGAAGAAGCCATCGATGACAAAAAAAAACAACTATTAGCCGATGCCGCTTCTGCCTATATGGAACAGATTGGGCATGATTGGGAAATTCGATTTGATTATATCTCCGTAATCTATGAAAACAAAGAAAATTTTACGTTGAAACACTTCGAAGATACTTTCTTTCTCGGTTGTTTCTGACGATAACTTTTCATTGTGCTTCGTGTCCCACTTCGAATATTCATTGTTCTTCATGTCCCACTTCGAAGATACTTTCTTTCTCGGTTGTTTTAGACGACAACTTTTCATTGTGCTTCATGTCCCACTTCGAATATTCATTGTTCTTCATGTCCCACTTCGAAGATACTTTCTTTCTCGGTTGTTTTTGACGACAACTTTTCATTGTGCTTCATGTCCCACTTCGAAGTCTCTCCTGCGTCGAGCTTTCGAGTTGGGTTTGGGTTTGGTTGGGTTTGGGTTTGGTTTGGGTTTGGGTATTCGTGTGCCGAGAATGGTGTCACAACGTTCTATAGTCAGACCTTCCAAGTCCTTTAATATAAAATTCTAAATCATAGCCATTTTTTCGCAAGATAGCCACCGAGCATTGAATGGAGTCTTTTAAGATGGTACTACCCGAAATAGTGCTATTCGTATCCACCCAAAAATAAACCTTAAGCTTTAAGCCAACTTTATCAACACTCGAAATCGTCACAGTCGGTGATCTTGACCCGGCCAAAACACCAGACACTTGGCTTACTTCTTTGGCGACCAATTCAATAGCCTTATCCGAATCAGCATCAAACGGAAGCGTAATCTCAAAGTCCTTACGCATGAAGCCATCTACCGTATAATTGAATAATGGATTCTTCAAAATAATGCCATTAGGTACAAATACGTCTTTCCCATCAAACGTCTTAACATGAGTTTCCCGCAAGGACAACCCAACGATAACTCCTTGAATGCCAGCCACTTCAATAGTATCTCCCACACCAAAAGGGCGCTGAAAAGCCATGATAATTCCGGCTAGAAAGTTCTCTCCGATATCTCTCAGTGCAAAGCCGATAACAAAAGCACCTACACCCGCCGTTGCCATAATCCCGGCTGCGGCATCCCCCCAGCCAATTCGTTTGAGCAAAAACAATAAGCCGCCAATGACTATCAACACCTTAATCAACCGAGCCAAAAAAGCCGCTAACAAAGGATCATCCATTCGCTTAGTCAGTTGATGTCGTGTAATCGCCTTAATCCGATTACCCACAAAAAAGGCTATCAACAAGCCCACTAAGCCAATGACCATGTCCGGAAGAATGGCCATCACCCGATCACTTTCTGCTAAAAAACTAGCTTTTAAATTTTCGACAAACTGTGACATTAATTTTTAATTTTAACAAATTTATTTCAACAGATCCGGTCTGCGTTCCTTAGTCCGCTCAAACGCCTGCTCGTCTCGCCACTCATCAATATTTTTATGGTGACCCGACAACAAGACATCGGGTACCTTCCAACCATTATACTCCAGCGGGCGCGTATAAACAGGAGCCGAAAGCAATCCATCCTGAAAAGAATCTGTCAGAGCAGATGTCTCGTCACCAATCACACCTGGCAAAATGCGACCAATCGCATCGACCAATACTGCTGCCGCCAACTCTCCACCCGACAAGACATAATCACCAATTGAAATTTCTTTAGTGACATAATGCGCCCGAATCCGTTCGTCAATGCCTTTAAAGTGACCGGCAATAATCAGTAAGTTCTTATAATTGGACAAGCCGTTGACCATGGATTGGTTTAACACCGGCGCATCGGGTGTCATAAAAATAATTTCATCGTATGTTCTATTTTTCCGCAAGGACTCGATGCACTTAACCATCGGCTCAATCATCAGAACCATACCGGCTCCACCACCATAGGGATAGTCATCCACTTGTCGGTATTTGCCATGGCCAAATTCATGTAAATCATGGACTTCAACCTTCAGTAAGCCCTTGGCTTGAGCACGCTTAATAATCGACTCACTAAAAGGTCCCTTGAGCAAATCCGGAACCACCGAAATAATATCAATATGCATAAGCTACCGGTGTTAATGTCTTAAAAATCAACTCTTTAAGCAAATCTCCATGTGTCGCGGAAGCATTGTCCAGGCCTTTGGCTTTCAAATCATATTCTCGCAGCAAAGACAAACATCGGTGCACTTCCTGAATTGGAAAAGCACCTTTCGCACGTCGATAATTCTTGACATGAAACTGAAATCGAAGACCTAGGGATTTGGCCAATTCAGAATCAGATTTAGATGCATTTTTATGCACCAAATAAATTTTTGAGAAATATCCATACAAGCTCGCCATGATGAGTACTAACGGCTGCTTATGAATGTTGTCCGCAAGGTTAAAAGCAATACGCATGGCTTTTTCCGTATTGCGAGCGGTCAGAGCATCTTGCAACTCGAATACATTATATTCCTTGCTGATTCCGATGTATTTTTCTACGATGGCATTATCAATCGTTGTGCCGTCCGGAATATTAAGATGGATTTTTTCTAGTTCATTGACAATCTTGGACAAGTCGTTGCCGAGATATTCGGAGATGAGGCTTGCTGTCTTCGGGTTAATATCTCTTTTTTTGGATTTTAGGTAATCCATAATCCAGGTCGGCAATTTATTTTCATAAACCTTTTTGGATTCAAAGGCGACACCGACTTTTCCGATGGCAGCCAATCCAGCTCCAAATTTTTTATATTTATGTGCAATCACAAAAACGGTGGAAGGATTCGGTTTGGCCCAATAAGCTTTCAAGTCTTTAAACCACTTAAAATCTGCTGCTTCTTTTATGATAACGACACGCCGTTCTGCCATAGCGGGATACTGCATCAAGTAGGACTTGAGTCGGGGCAAGTCGATATCTTTCCCATAAATCACGTCTTGGTTAAAAGATTTTTCGTGCTCTTCTAAGGCATTTTGCTCGATGGCGTTGGTGATTTGGTCGATAAAAAAAGGCTCATCCCCATGCAATACATAAATGGGTTGAAACTTCTTCTGTCGTATATCTTTCAGAATTTGTTGGTAAGTCAAATCAAGCTGTTTTTGTTGATAATGTAAAGATATAAAAAACCAACAACAAGTCACTCCATTTTTTAATGAGTAGGGCGTTGTTAAAAAACAGTTTTCAACAAGGGGCGGTGTCCATAGCGTTTGCGCATCCATTTTTTGAGTTCCTTTCCAAAGGATGCGTGGCCTATTTTTTCAAGGTGTTCTTGGAGATAAACAAATACATCTACGGGTCTTTCACCCAAATGCTGATCAAAATACGCTTCCATCAACTCTAGATACAACTCACTGATTCTCTTTGGTTTATGTACAAAAAGGTATTTATCGACCTTAGGCAAAAACAACAAATCCGCTTCGGCTTCCGCCAAACTCAAGAGTGCGTTCCAATCCTTCAAATCAACCAACATCAAAGCGGCAGGCAGCGGTTTTTTATTTTTCACAAAAAAGTCATGGAGCCTTGGAGCTTCTTTGGGCCACGCCTTTCCAAAATGTTCTTTCAGGATTTTATAGTATTTTATTTGGCCGGTTTGCTTAAAGTTATTTTCCGCAAGGAGTACCAGACGATCTTCATCCCCTTCAGATCGTGCCACCAGGAGCTTGTAGTCTTCCATATTTTGCGCAAGCGAAAGACTTACACTTCGCTTTTCCAAAATCTGAACCAAAGCGGCGAGCAATTCAAAATGGCCACTTTCAATCGCTAGCTGACAATAATGCTGGCATTCTACTTCACTCCAAAAGGGACTAACCGGCTTAATCGCCAATTCGACAGGGCTCCCCCACTCTGCCAGTAACTTCAAAATATCTTGAATCGTCACAAAAGGGACATCCGACTCCAAAATGGGCTCCATCTCATGGGCACATTTTGCTTGCACGTCAGCATCTTTTGCCATATTTCGTAATATGGTTAACAGCTTATCCAAAACAGGCTGCGATAGTCGTGCATAAATGGGTACATGACGTGCCAGCATCACTGCGATCTCTTCAATCAACTCCGGCGCCACAATAATCGTCACAGCTTGTTCTAACAATTGCAAAGATTGAAGCAAAGATGTATGTGCTTTTTTGGTATCGGGCAGACTATAGTTTTTGACGATGGTCCAGGCACGCAAATACTGGTCAACAAACAACCGAATCTCCGTGGTATCACCGTCATTGAGCAAGCGTTTGAGCTCTCCAATCACCGTAATAACGACTTCATTGATTAGATTCAGGCCGCTCACAGAAATCTTCTGTTGGGTAGCGGCATACTTAATCACCAAAAAGAGTAGTTGCTTATACTTTTCCGGTTCGCCTTGTGCATAAGGAGTGGCTCCTGCTCGAATCAGGAGCGCAAACCGTCGATTCTTTTTGGCCCAATTGACCACCAAGTCTTCCATGCGGTCTTCGGGAATCATCTCCAAAAAATCGCGCACTTTTCGCTTTGCTAAAGGGACAGAATAAACGGGTTTGTTGCGGAGTGCTTTTTTGGGCAATCTCTCCAGAATCGCATAAAACCCGACGACCATGTGTACACAAATCTGCCCGGCAGCAAAGGTGGCACATTCACAGCCAACCCTTCTAAAGACACGACTTTTGAGCAAGATTTCGACTTCATAGGATTCACCGCCATCATCTACCTGCATTGTCCATACGCCTTGCCCAATGTTGTCCAAGTCTGTCAAATGGTCATTAGCAAACAGGGTTTTGCCGTTATCGACGAGTTTTTCGTCTAATTCCCAAGCAAAAGCATCCAAACTTATCTGGCATTTCAACATGACTTAAATTCTTATCACTCAATAGCTTACGCAAAAAAAGCAGTAATGGTTTTGTTTGTTAAGCTAAATTACAAATCTCTCCTAGCCCAAAACTACAAAGTTACATTTTTTTATCAAGTGAGCACTTTTATTGGCAAAAAATATAGGGCAATCGCATTATTACAAATCTATAAACAAATACAATAATTATGCATATTGCGCTAATAATCAGCAAGTTATAGATCCAACCACTGTGGTGTGGCTTGTTGATTTTCCTATTGTTCCTAGAAACCTGAGTTCGACCAAACCTTTGGATTCAGAAAACAAAGTAAAATTTACCTAGGAGTTGACAATTACCTTTGTTTTTCTTCCAGATTTCCAAAAATTGTCCATTTTCTGCTTTAATTTTCTTCGCCATAGCCCGCTATGCCTTCAAAAAATCAAATTGAAAATGAAAAACTTTAGAAAACTGAATCTCAAATCCTTAATCGAACTCAGGTTAGAAATAAGAATCCGTTTACGAATCTTCGAAGGATAACAGCTCGGACTCCTTGCATTCTTGTTCATTTTTTGCGTGGCCCAAAATACTTGGTGGTGGCGGTATTTTTCCAACCAAAGGCCTCCCCCAAGGTACGTGCGAATTAGTAAAAATGTACCTGACAGCCCAAGCCCGTGGGCACGGAGTCGGTAATGAATGCCTGCTTTAAATTTGCAAAAGAAGCCGGCTACAAAACCATCTATTTGGAGACGATGCCCGAACTGGCCGCTGCAGTCACCATCTATAAACCTGTATTCGACCAAACCTTTGGATTCAGCTATTGGATGCTCCCTTGGGAGATACGGGGCATTTTGATTGTACCATTTGGATGATTCAGGACATAAAAAAATGGGGAGCATGACTTGCATGCCCCCCACTCTATGTCATTGAATTATAATTATTGATTCTTAACAAAACGCAAGACCGTACCATCAGACAATCTAACTAAATACATCCCACTATTCAGGTCGGCAATATTTAATTCTATTGTTTCTGTTCCAATTTCTAATTGGTGATTTTGTCGTAAGACCTCCTTACCAAGCATATCAAAAACAGCTAATTTAACTTCTTGTTGCTGTGTAACAACGAAATTCACAAAAACGACATCATTGGCCGGATTAGGATACAAGCTCACTCGATTAGCCCATGACTGATTAGCTGCAGCCGGCATTGGCTGAGCACCATTACAGTCCATCTCTATTACAAAATTTTTGGCGACATATTGATTCACCAACGACCAATGTCCATTCCAAAAATTCATGACTGCAAAATCATTTGCACCGGAATTACTACCATCTAATAGATTGAATGTCAAAGGATTACCATTTTGCCAAGCAAATTGTCCTTCTTGAGCAGCATCATTCAAACCGATGAAGGTATAGTCGTTAATATGCATCCGCAAGAACTCATTTTCTCCCTGGCTTCCGATGCTTGCCAAATAACCACCAACAGACGTAGTCAACATTTTGGCGTCATTCCAGTTGGCCATATTTTCCGAAAGGAAATACGCATGGTTACCATACTTACCCAAGTAGCTATACCCGACTAAGGTTGTTGGGCAATTACTACCCCCACCGGAACCAACGGTAAAAGGTACAGCGATCATATTATTATTTTCATTAGATTCTGCAATATTATTATCAAAATCAGCGATCAGTAAAATAAAATAATCACCATTAGAAACAGATGGAATTGCCACGGTATTCGGCACACTTGAAATAGTTCCTACCGGAGTTCCACCAGTCGGCACATTTCCCATCAAGACATCATCCCCACTAAAAGATGCATTTGTTGACAAATAGGTTTTTATGGAATAATTGCCTAGTGCCGGGGCCATACCTACATTATTCAAATCAAACTGAAAATCAACCGTACTACCGGCATTTCCAGAAGCTGACAAGTTGGTAATATTTGACACCGTCAAATCCGGTTGATTGGAAGACGAGCCACCACAGTCCATTTCTACCACAGATTTTCGAGCTGCCCATTGGTGGTCAAAAGACCATTTGCCATCCCAGAACAAAAACACACCGTAGTCATTTGCATTTGTATTGAGACCACACCAATCACAATTAGAGTAATTAGTATACGACATGGCGTCACCATTAACCCACTGCACTAGGCCTTCGTTGGTCTCATCTGTAAAACCAACATGCACAAGTTCAGAGACTACATTTTTTAAGAAGGCGTTTTCCGCAGCATCATTAATAACTGCCAAGTAACCGTTATTGGCTTGCGCCAAATTATTGTTTTCACTCCAGTTATGGGAGCTATTAGACAAGTAGTATTTATGACCATTGAATTCCCCTAGCGTCGTGTATCCAATTATTGTATTTGGGCAACCGCCACCACTTTGGGTATTAACCGTTACCGAAAAGGAACAAACTTGGGTATTCCCACAGTTATCTGAAATGGTATATGAGATGGTCACGGGCTGATTGGTGGCTGCAAAATAGCTACCATTGCTAGGCCCGGCAGATTGGCTGATGGATACGTTGCCACCGGCACAAGTTGTCGATGCCACGGGTACATTCCAAGAGACATTCATGCCACCACTTGCTGATGACACCACGTCCGCGGGACAAGACACAGACAAGTCGCCTCCCCCACTATCACCACAATTAACTTCCATCACCATTCTACGAGAAGCCCACTGCTGATCAAACGACCACTTGCCATCCCAGTGTGCCATCAAGCCAAAGTCATGGGCACCGTCGTTAAGTCCACACCAACTACAAGACGATAAATTGGTGTAGCCCACATTGTCTCCATTGACCCAAGCCAAAGTCCCTTCTACTTGGACATCATTAATACCAATATGTACCATCTCAGAAATATGATTTTTGACAAATGCATTTTCAGCAGGATCATTAATAACCACCAGATAGCCTGCATTGGCTTCCGCAAAACTTTTATTATCACTCCAAGATCTAAGCCCATTAGACAGGAAGTATTTGTGGCCATTATATTCTCCCAAAGTAGTAAACCCGGAGATACTTGGTGGACAGCCACCTGTTTGCTGTGGATTGATAGTCACGGTAAATGATTGTGTCGCACTGTTACCACAATTATCTGAGAATGAATAAGTTATCACAACAGGGTTACCGGTAGCTACAAAATAAGTCCCAATGGCCGGTCCTGCTATTTGGGTGATATTGACGGCACCACCTGCACACGTTGTAGATGCTGTAGGTATCGACCAGCTTACATTCGTACCATTATCAACGGTCATTTGGATGTTAGCCGGAAAGCTATTAACGGTAAGGCTGGTGGGTGTCGGATTGCCGCAATCAAACTCCATCATAAAGAGTTTTGGCTCGGTGCCATCTGAGAAGCTCCACTTCCCATTCCAAGGGTGAAACTCTGCAAAATCATTCGTAGCTGTATTGGGTAGACACCAAGAACAATCATCCAAAGAAGTGAATGTAACTGGCGCACCACTTTCCCAGGTCAAATTTCCTTCTGACTGCGCATCTGACAATCCAATATACCCTAAGTCAGCAAATTGATTTTTAAGAAAATCATTTTCGGCTTGAGTCTCAATAGACAACAATTTAGCTCCATAAGAAGCCGCAATGTCCTTGGCTTCTTGGTATGTTTTTGCAAACTTAGAAATAAAATATTTGTGTCCGTCACGCTGACCGGAGAAGTTAAAATTCCATAAAGCAATTTGGCAAGTAGAATTAATTCCACCGGTGCTTGCTACGGCAACACGCATGGCACAATGCTTCGTATTGCCACAATTATCCGTTGCCTTATAAGATACTACGGTAGTTCCAAAAGGAAAAAACTCGCCACTATTTCCACCTGTGCTAGTCAAGGTCACATTTCCGCCCGGGCAAGTTGTAGTTGCTGTCGGAGTAGCCCAATTAACAATGGCACCGCCGTCAACTCCCGGAGCCGGAGTTTCGACTAAGTTTCCGGCAGGACAATTTAGTGTGAGGGTTCCAGAATTTTGTGGTGCATTAAAAAACAAAGGTGTTCCTGACAAGGCAATATTCTGGCTAGAGACTGTATTTTTAATATTAGTCGCCGAAAAATCCCAATACCGCACATCCATCTGTGCGCCATAAGCAGCTGGGAATGAGTACATTGCGAATGCATTTTCAGACATATCAGTCTGTGTTTTGGCCCATAGCATATAAATATAGGAACCGTCATTTTTTTGGTAAGCTCCCCCACCAATATTTGCCGGCAAATTCAGACTATTGGTCTTAGCCGGAGAGTAAGTTGTTTCCGCAAGGATATTTGAAGCCGAAGCATGAGCGACACCTTGCGGCAAAATTTCAGCCTGTCCGGGTTCTAAATCATTAATATTTTTGTAGAAGCCCATCACATCAAAAGATCCAACAGCATTGGCTTCTGTCGTCCGTTCTGCTAGCTGCCAAACGTGGGTCTGTAGGATGCCGATTTTATTGGCGTGTGCAATAGACTTCATGATGTAGTTTTTTTGCAAATCATCTGATCCAAAGGCATTTCCGAAAGGCAATCGTGGCACGTCCATCTCTGTGACAATCATCAGCTTATTAGGGTAAGTACTTCCATTATAGCCGTAAGAAGCGAGTAGATTTTTACGATTATCGACACGCATATTAAAACCATCGACTGCACCATCCGAATGCCGAGTGAATACCATACCCCCAATATTATTGTCCCAATGCTGGGTACTTCCATCGATACTTGGGTAAGCGTGAAAACCAACGACATCAAAATAAGCGCCGGATTTTAGAGGATATTCCGGAGTCACTTGTCCTCCATTTGGGTTATCCGTGTTGCGCATCAAAGCATCTAGGAATGCATCTGTCCCTATTCCCGAAAGGACGATATAGTCATCCGGAGAGTAAGTTTTGACCACTTCGTAAGTAATACGAAGGGTACGGATATAATTTTGGATTGGTGCTCTCAAAATGATGTCACAGGGATCGGGATCGTTATCCCACCAATTGCCCGGCTGTCCGGGTTGCAAAGAGCTTTTGTATCCAGACAAATCAAACCCGGGCTCGTTCCAGACTTCCCAAAATTTAACATGGTCGCCAACAGTCATAATTAAGTCGTAGACATATTTGGCCATATAATTATTCTCATTGATAGCCGTGCCATTGGCTCCACCATCCCAAATTGGTTCGTACAAATTAGCAAACATGGTTGTCTCCGTAGGGTCACTTGCGCAATAATCTACAGGATCTCGGTGGTCAGGATGTGCGACACCCACCACTAATGTATTGTCCTTAATGCCAAGTGCTTCGTAGTATTCGTAGACAGGAATCCAATTGTTATAGTCCCAAATAATGCCATAATGCTCCGGCAATGTGCCTCGAATCGCTTTGACCCCAGCGCCATCCATATTCAGAGCTGCATTTCCAGCCGAAAGGTCAGTTAAATCGAAGTTATTCCAATTTCCGCCATAATAACCAGGGTTTACACCGGGTAGATAATTGCCTGTGTAAGGGTTAATTTGGTCATTAGCAGAGTAGTTAATCTGAGCAAGGAGGCAGTTTGCTACAGCTAGAAAGGTGATAATCAGTAGATTACGCATGTTCATAGGTTAAGGTTTATTCCACGGATGGATTGCTTAAAATGTGGGATTTGTTGTTATTTAACGAGGCGGGGCTGCAAGATACGGAATTTCTTTGTTTAGGGCAAACCTGGGAATGATTTGCCCGGAGCAATCGCATTATAACTAACTTATAACAATGCTTCGGTAAAAACTACAAAAATGCCACGAATGCACGAATGATGCTACTCTACTCTTAGAAATAGCCACGTTATGCACGAATGATGCTACTCTACACTTAGAAATAGCCACGAATGCACGAATGATGCTACTCTACACGTAGAAATAGCCACGTATGCACGAATGATGCTACTCGACACGTAGAAATAGCCACGAATGCATGTTATTCGTGGCAGCCAAAATGCCTCTAATTGATTGTTTTCTGTAGCTGAACAAAAAAGATTATCTGAGGGAAAAGGATTTCCTCTTTACTTGACCAAGTTACCACTAATCTGAAGAAGGCTTAGCTCCGCGAGCTTTGCGTCATATTTGGCTTGTCGATAGATGGATTGGGCATTTAGCAATCCCAATTGAGCTTGGCGAAATTCGACGGAGGAGATTTGTCCAATATTAAAGCGCTCTTTTGTTTGTTCAAAATTAGCCTGTGCTGTTTGGATATTCACGAGTTGAAACTGCAAGACGGAGAGTGCATTTTGATAAGTCGCCCAACCGTTATGAATAGAAGATTCAATTTCAAACTCTATTTTTTCTTTTTGGATTAGGTTGGTTTCTTTAGCTATGATTGCATTCTGTTCTTTTATTTTTGTTCGTCCTCCATCAAAGATATCCCAACTCACTTGCACTCCTGCACCAAGACCCAAGGTAATTTGTTTATCAAAAAATCCGGAAGGTTGGTCAGCAAATGTACCGCCATAACTTGCTGACAATCTGACAGTTGGCAAGTAACCAGTCTTAGCCATTTTGATATCAAGCTCACTCAAATTGATATTTTTCTCGATAGCAGCAATTTGAGTATTGTGCAGAATGGCATCATCCACTAACTGTATTTCGGTCAAGCCATCCAGGTAGGTCACTGTTGTTTCGACATCAAAACCAATGTTTACATCACGCCCAATAATGGTATTTAGACTACGCTTGGCATTCGCAATTTGGAGCTGTGTATTTTGGATTCGAAGGCTATCATTATTGACATCAACTCTAGCGTTGAGGACGGACAGCTTCGATTGTTTTCCAAATTCTACGCCTACTTCAGCCCTTTTAAGTCTATAATCCGATACTTCTTTTACAGCTCTCAAAATGCTCAGGATTTCCGTTAATTTGGCTATTTGGTAGTAGTTATTATACACTTGCAGCACGGTGCGTTCATACAGGGCTTTGGCTTCAATTTCAGAAAGGTGGTGAAATAGTTTTAGCTTTTCCCAATTGTACTTTCTAAAGTTACCATCATAGAGCAAGTAATTGGCACCAACGGAAAGATTGTAATTTTGGGTGGCAGCACCGGCAGTTTTCTTATAGTCATCAACATTAGCGGGTTTCCCCCAAAATGTTCCTAGAGAATAATTGGCACCTCCCTTTGCTCCTACAGTTGGCAACAGGCCCGTATTTCGTTTATCCGTATTTAATTTGGCTCTTTGAATCTTCTTTTGGGCAAGAGACACATCAAAATTATTTTTCAGCGCAAGCTGTACTGCTTCATCAACAGGCAAAAGTTTTTGCCCAAAAGTGGCCGTCACAAAAGCAATACCAATCACTGTTCCCCAAACTTTAATTAAGCTGTTCATCGCTTTCATGTTTTAGTTCTTTGATGGCTCTTTCTACTTCTTCTTTGGTGATATCCCTTCCGGTAAAAAGCCATTTAAAAAATACTTTTATATCATTAACGATACTCAACAAAACCGGTAACATCACTAAGGTCAAAACCGTAGCTACGATAATACCATAAGAGATTGACACTGCCATCGGTTTTAAAAAATTTGCTTGACGGCTTTTTTCCCAGAGTAGTGGTGCTAACCCGGCAAAGGTGGTAATCGTCGTCAAGAAAATGGCCCGAAATCTTGATATTCCTGCCTGAAACAAAGCGTCGTCGTATTTCATGCCCCGTTTTAGATTACCATTAAACTTTTCGATGAGCACAAGCCCATCGTTGACCATTATTCCTATGAGTGCAATAATACCCAACCAAGACAATACATTCACTTTGAACCCGTGCAAATAATGCCCCCACACAACACCAATCAAACTAAAAGGCACCATCATCATCAACAAGAAAGGTTGGCTATAGGATCTAAAAGTAAATGCAATAACCAAATAAATCATAATCAATATGGCCATGCCGACCCGTTTGGCAGAGCCTTTAGTTTTTTGCGCTTCTCTATTTTGCCCTTCATATAACACACTGACACTGTGATACTTAGAAAGAATACCAGGGATAATATTGGCTTTAATTTCATCCATCAATTCCGAAGGGCTTTCTTGGAGTGAGATAATGTCAGACGAAATTTTTATCATTCTTTTTCCATCCAGGTGATTAATGGCTACTTGTCCCCGTTCGATAGAATATGTTGCAATTTCGGCAAGTGGTACGCGGCTGCCTTTGGGTGTTACGATCCACATATTTTCAAGATCTTGGATAGATGATCGGTCTTTACGGTCGTATCTTACCCATACCTTTATCTCATCTTGTCCCCGCTGAAACCGTTGTGCTTCAAACCCAAAGAAACCAGACCGTATTTGACTCATAACCGATTGCAAAGACAGCCCCAATAGATAAGCGTTGTCTTTCAATTTTAATTTTACTTCTTTGATTCCTTCCGGGTCTGTATCGGTAATATCCTTGAGCTTGGGCATTTTTTGGAGCTCCGCTTTAAGTTCGACTTTAGCTGCTTTAAGCTCATCAATACTATGTCCCAAGAGAGCAATAGAAACCGGGGCTCCCCCAATGTGCCCACCGGAACCAAAAGTAAGTGACTCTACACCATGCACTTCACCCACATGCTTTCGAATGGCTGCCGTTATCTCCGGAGAAGAAAATCCCCGTTGCTCTCCCGGCAAAAGATTTACGATTATTTGACCGGTTGCCGAGCCCGGACCAAGACGATGTATCGTATTATCAACAACTGACAGGTGGCCACTTTGTTTTTCTTTAAAGTCATCATTAGTCAGCCAGATTTTTTCTTCTAACATTACCAGAATTGAATCTGTGATGCTTTCATTTGTACCTTTCGGCATTTTCAAAGTCACCACTATCCGATCACTGGCAACGGAGGGAAAGAACGCCGTTTTTACCAAACCGCCTTTGATTCCACCCATAAAACTAAATATCACTAAAGCCACCGGAATGGCTACGCCGAGGCTTTTGTACTTTAAGAAAAACTTTAAGGAAGGTCCATATACTCTATCCCTAAATACAAACAAGGCCTTTTCGGATGACTTGTTTATTTTAGTAAAAAAAGCACTTAATTTTGATTCTTTTGAGCCTTTATCGACCATTGCTTTAGAGTGGGCGATATGAGCCGGTAATATCAAAAAAGCTTCTATCATTGAAATACCCAAAGTCAACAATACAACAGTTGATACTTCTCCAAAAAATGTCCCTATACGCCCATCTAGAAAATAAAAGGTGGAAAAGGCTATCATGGTCGTAATAATCGCAGAAAAAACAGGAGCAGTCACTTCCAGAGTACCATCAATTGCGGCTTGAATTGGGCTTTTTCCTTGCTCAAAATGGGCATAAATATTCTCCCCAATTACGATCCCATCATCGACCAAAATTCCAATAACAATAATCATCCCAAAAAGAGATAACACATTGATTGTCACGCCCATATAAGCAACTACAGCGAACATGCCAAAGAATGCAATCGGCATTCCTGCTGCCACCCAAAATGCCAAGCGGACATTCAAAAACAAGGCTAAGAACAACAAAACCAACAAGACCCCAAAGGCTGCATTTTTTATCAATAATTTAGTCCGTTGATCAAGTACAATAGACGAGTCATTAGATACTAACAACTGGACATTATCGTGGGCTTTATTGAACTCTTTGATATACTTTTTTATCTTTTTGGCGGAGCCTACCAAGTCTTCACTTTTGGTATTTCTGACCGTTATTCCGATGGCTTTATCTCCATTAAAAAATAACCGATCAGGTACTTCTGACCACCTATCCGAAATGGCCGCAATATCTTTCATGCGAATGATGGTTCCATCTGGATTTGTACGGATTACAATATTATCCATCTCATCGCCGTAGTAGGATCGATTACTAGCACGAATCAGGTAATCTTCTTCGTCGGTTCGGATATTTCCACCAGTCATCAAAATATTGGCCTTACGTACTGCATTGGCGACTTCAGCAAAAGAAAGATTATATCCACGGAGATCATTTTCGCGGACAGCGATTTCAATCTCTTCGTCGGGAAATCCTGATAACTTCACTTGAGAGATGCCCTTCATACCCCTCAAATCGTTCTCCACGTCTCGAGCGTATTTTTTTAATGTCTTTAAGGCGATGTCTTTACCGGTTACGTTAAAAGAAATGGTCTCACGGGTAATCTCAATTTTAGAGATAATCGGTGGCTCCATGCCTACCGGAAAAGACGGTACACGGTCAACGGCATTTTTGACATCTGCCAATACAACGTCTACATCTTTGTCCATCTTAATCTCTATATCAATTCGGGCAAAATTTTCGAGTGATGAGGACGTAATTCGATCCACCCCAACGATACCTTTTAAGTTATCTTCAATTTTTAGTACGACACCTTCTTCCATCTCTTCGGGTGACGCCCCCGGATAGACTACCTGGATGCTAATATTCTTCGAATCACTTAACGGAAAAAAAGATGACTTCAATTGCTTTGCGCCAAAATACCCAAACACCACAAACGCAATGATAAACACATTGGTCGATACGGGATACTTAATAAAAAAGGAAATTAGTTTTTTCATTATTCGACGTCTTAGTGTTTAGCTATTTTCACCTTCATCCCATTATAGGCACCCGGCAAAGATTTGCTCAAAATCACCGCCCCATCCGGCAGCCCTTTTACGTATACATTCTTGTCGTCAAAATGAACCGGCACCACATCGACTAGCTTCAGCACGGAATCCTGAACTACATATAACTGATTGTTTTCCAACAACTTACGGCTCAACTTGAATACATTCTCTGCCGTTTTGGCTATCAAATCCGCTTCCAGATACATACCTTCCTTCAATGACTTATCCCTAACCGTGATAAACACTTGTACGGTCTGAGAACTTGGATCGACCTTGCCATTTACCCGTGCCACCGTGCCGGCAAAGGTCTTGGTATGTTCAAGATTTTTGAGTGTTACTTTATTGCCGATTTTCATCAAATCCATATTGGCAATATTAACAGCCACTTTCATTTCATAAACTCTTGGGCTAATAAATTCTCCCAACTTCATGCCCGGCCGTATCAGTGTACCTGTGTGCACAAATGCTTCTGTCACAATCCCGTAGAAAGGGGTACGGATGACATATTTGGATAATTTTACTTCAGCATTTTTCAAATTATAATATTGAGAATAGATACCCCTTCCGGAAACAAAGAATTTCTCTCTATCAGAGCTTGTTTGAGGCAATGGGCTAATCGGACGATTGACATCAAAGTGATTCAAATAATCCTGCCATTTTGCGAAAGCATCCGGATAATCAAACTTCAAGTCCGGCAAGATATTAGAAATAGTCGTGTACAGATTACTTTTTTGCGCTTGTAAGTTGGCCGAAAAATCATCATGATTTATCCGAAATATCACTTCATCCTTACCATATACTGTACCTGCACGAAAATCTTTAGCAGTCGATTCTAAGACCCCTTGGACTTCTGCAAATAAGTCAATTTTATTTTTTGCCTTTATCTGGCCACTTGTCGAAACAATCAACGGAACATCCTGATTATTAACTACTTGCGTAAAAACAGTTTTGACAATTTTCTCTACTTTCTTCTCAGGTTCTTTTTTATTTTTAATGATTTTTTTAGAGATTATCACTGCTCCCACAATCAATAATATTGATAAAACTCCCGCAATAATTTGTCGTTTCATGGTTGGTTTTTTAATTTGGCTTAGTCTAAATCTAAGATATTCGTTTCAGGGTATTCTCTTTGGTCAATACATAATGTTTTATCACCCCGACAACATGCAAGACCAATAACAACATCAAAATAGTAGCCATTGCATTATGCCCAGTCAGCGATGGTAAAGGACCGTGATTGGCAAATAATGAAGGGTCATTAGCCACCAGTCCGTCCTTATAGCCACCGAGCACCATGGTCACGACACCTGACAGCCCTATACCAAACAGCAAGAAATAAAAGGCGTTATGAATCCAAACGGCGATTTTATCATTGATGGCAGATCCTGTCTTCAAATCGGCCGGACGTGGTGACTTAAAAAACAAAATACTCCGAATAAGTGTCAACACCATGACGACCAGCCCTGTTATAGCATGAAGTTTTAGTAAGCCCATTTTTTCGGGAGCTGCCAGTTCTTCGAGATACTTGCCCATAGGAAATAAGCTGATAATCAATAAGGCCGAAACCCAATGAATGATGATGATTCCTTTGCTGTATTTTTGAGTCATTGTTTTAGGAGTTTAGAAGCGTGTCATACGGATCACGCTGATTTAGGGGATTTACGGTTTTGTACCATCAAAAAAGAGTACCTTCTCTGTTGGGCGGTACAACACCTAAGTGCTTAAAAGCTTTGTCCATTGCTACCCGCCCACGTGAAGTCCTTTGAATATAACCTTCCATGATTAGAAAAGGTTCGTGCACTTCTTCGATTGTTCCGGCTTCTTCACCGACGGCAGTAGCTATTGTGGAGAGCCCTACTGGGCCACCTTTAAACTTATCGATAATGGTATGTAGTATTCTATTGTCCATTTCGTCAAGCCCTCCGTGGTCCACGTTAAGGGCTTCTAGTCCAAATTTGGATATTTTTTCATCAATAATGCCATTCCCTTTGATTTGGGCAAAGTCTCTCATGCGTCGGAGAAGGGAGTTGGCGATACGAGGTGTGCCCCTGCTTCGGCGTGCCACTTCGATGGCTCCATTTTGCGTAAGCTCGACATCCATTATGCCTGCCGACCGGTGCAAAATAGTTTGAATGGTTTTTTCGTCATAATAGTCCAACAAGAAGGTAATGCCAAACCGAGCCCGCATGGGGCCTGTCAACAATCCCATTCGTGTGGTGGCACCGACTAAGGTAAAGGGATTCAGTTCAATTTGGATACTCCGTGCATTTGGGCCAGAATCAATCAAGATATCAATCCGATAATCTTCCATGGCTGAGTACAAGTATTCTTCGACAACGGTATTAAGTCGATGAATTTCGTCAATAAACAAGACATCCCCATCTTCAAGATTTGTGAGTATTCCGGCCAAGTCCCCCGGTTTTTCGAGTACTGGTCCGGATGTCATTTTGAGCTTAGCTCCGAGTTCGTTAGCGATGATGTGGGACAAGGTGGTCTTGCCCAATCCCGGTGGTCCATGCAACAAAACATGATCCAAGCTATCGCCCCGCTGCTTGGCAGCCTGAATGAAGATGGTCAGGTTATCGACCACTTTTTGTTGCCCCGAAAACTCCGAAAAACCTTTTGGCCGCAAGGCCTTATCGATCATGCGTTCTTCGACAGAAAAGTTATCGTTAGTGGGGTCTAGATTATCATTCATGTTACAGGTCGTAATAAATTATCAGTCAATTAGTTAGATCCAGTTTAGGAAGCTACCTTCCACGCCAGATTATTGTTTTCTTGCCTAAGTTTACCACTTGCATACTGCAGGCATTTTGTTCTATTTCTTGATAGGTACAGAGCAAAGTACCTTGGCAATCATAGAGATTATTGACAAGGTTTACGCCTTTAAAAAGGTAAGCAAATTTGTCTAGATATTGGTATTTCTCGACGACATTTGTTCCATTTTTCACCATGGCTATTTTCATCCATTTGACGGACATTGGGTCAACAGTGTCCTCGCATTTAGGTTTGGCCGGTTTTCCCGCAAGGGGCTCAATGCAATCAATGGAAGCAGTCATATCTTCTGCCATGCAAGTATTCATTCCATTATCTACTTTTGTAGCATGAAACTTAACCATTAGCTGGTCTTTTGGTTCAAAGTCATTGGGCCAATTTTGCGGAAGCACCTTGGTACCGTCATCGGTCACAATCAACCACTGGCAGCCATCCAAGCCAGTCATGTCTACGATTGTTCCCGTTGTGTCACAAGTAATTGCGGAAACTACATTTTTGGGGGTATCGCATTGCATCATAAAAATGATTAAAATCACGTACAAAAGGGGGTTAAATCTGTTCATATCTGCTGTTTTAAGGGTTAAATATAGTATATTTGCCCCGAACAATACCCATTTCACCCATTTTGAAGTGAAATTTCTTCAAAAATAAAAAAATAAAAAAATATGAGTGGTACAAAAATCAGAATGAGCCGTGGCAAATTGAGAATTCCCAAAGACCCGATTATCCCTTTTATTGAGGGAGATGGCATTGGTCCGGACATTTGGGCAGCAGCCCGCAAGGTACTGGATGCCGCAGTAGAGAAAGGCTATGCGGGCAAGCGTAAGATTCATTGGAAGGAAGTATATGCGGGTGACAAGGCCCACAAAAAGACTGGAGAGTGGCTTCCCCAAGCTACTTTGGATGATATTGCGGAGCATTTTATTGCGATTAAGGGGCCGTTGACTACTCCGATTGGAGGAGGCTTTCGCTCTCTTAACGTGGCCTTGCGGCAAAAATTAGACTTATACGCTTGTGTACGGCCTGTAGAGTACTTTAGCGGTGTCCCTTCGCCGGTCAAGGCTCCAAGGTCTATCGACATGGTTATCTATAGAGAAAACACGGAAGACATCTATGCCGGTATCGAATACATGTCAGGCACGCCTGAATTGGACAAGGTAAGAGACTTTTTGATTAATGAAATGGGCGTTACCGGAATTCGCTTTCCGGATTCTGTTTCATTGGGAGTTAAGCCGGTCTCGAAGGAAGGTACGGAGCGCTTAGTGCGTTCGGCTATACAGTTTGCTATCCGAGACAAGCGTCCTTCTGTGACATTGGTGCACAAGGGCAATATCATGAAATTTACGGAAGGAGCCTTCAAGACTTGGGGATATGACCTTGCGGAAAAGGAATTTGGCGACCACGTATTTACATGGGCTCAGTATGACCGCATTGCGGCCGACAAAGGAAAAGATGCTGCCAACAAAGCCCAAAGTGAAGCCATCGCAAATGGTGCAATTCTTGTCAAGGACGTTATTGCAGATGCGTTCCTTCAGCAAATTTTGACTAGACCAAAAGAGTATTCTGTAATTGCGACGCTCAACTTAAATGGCGATTACATCTCTGATGCGCTAGCGGCCCAAGTGGGTGGCATCGGTATCGCTCCAGGTGCTAACATCAACTATGAAACCGGCGTGGCCATCTTTGAAGCGACTCACGGTACGGCACCAAAATACACTGGCATGGACAAAGTAAATCCAAGTTCTGTCATTCTTTCGGGCATGATGATGTTTGAGTATATGGGCTGGACCAAAGCTGCCAAAAAAATCAAAAAAGGAGTCACCAGAGCCATTCGCTCCAAGCGTGTAACTTATGATTTTGAAAGACTTATGAAGAATGCGACTTTACTGAAGTGTTCCGAATTTGGTGATGAGATTATTAAGAATATGTAACAGCTGACTAAGCACTAATATATAGTGTATACATGGATTCAAAGAGCCGTGTGGCTACGCCACACGGCTCTTTGTTTTTATGCATTTATCGCAATAGGGTGACATTCCCTTTATGCTCATAGGTTTCGCCATTTACACAGCCCACTTTCACGTAATAGCCATAGACATCTGAAGGCAGTTCTTTGCCTTTATATCTCCCATCCCATCCGGGATATTGACTATTGGATTCAAATACTTTTTCTCCCCAACGATCATAGACCATCAACTCAACCGACTCCACAATATAGCCATAGACTCTAAAGAAATCATTGTTGCCGTCATTGTTGGGTGTAAAGCCTGATGGCACAAATACATTGGGCAAATTACATGTTGGATTAAGGACTACTACTCGCACCATCGCCGTATCAGCACAGCCAAATGGATTGGTAGACACTACTTGATAACTCGTTGATTCTAAAGGAGATACTACTGGATTTTGGATGGCTACATTATTAATTTCAGACTCCGGCGACCAATAATAAGAATTGGCCACATCTCCTGTAGCAAATAACTGGCTGGTCTCCCCGAGCAGGATAGTATCCGGAGTCGCTTGCGCCAAAACAGTATTTTCGGAAACGAGAATGGACACATCAAACTCTTGGACACATACCGAATCCCACCCTAAGGCTTCTACCGAGTAACTCACACTTTCTTGAATATCATACACTATTGGATTTGGTAGAGTTGAGTCATCCAAGCCTGTGGGCGGAAGCCACTCATAATGTACCGAATCAATATAATTTGGATTAAGGTGCACATCCACTCCACGGCACACACCAATGGTGGTGTCCGGTATGGCTTCAACTACAAAATAAGGGAAGTCAAAATCGACTTCTTTGACACAACCATTTGCGGAAGCCACTGTGCCATGCAACGTCGTATTGGGTGCCGCCACTATCGTAAAAATTGGATTTTGGTCATTGGACATCGTCGTCGTCAAATCATTAGACAAAGTCCATTGCCATGATGCCGTCTCATAAACAGAATCAATCGTCATATCGACAACTTCCACATGAATACTATCATCACATCCGATCACGTTCCATTCCATCCCGACATCAAAAGTGGAATAATTCAAAACTAATTCTTTTATGAAAGTATCTTTACATGCTTCATTGCGAATGGCAAACAAACTAATATTATACGCTCCTGTATCCGGAAAAGTGTAAGTAGGACTAACCAAAATAGACGTATCCGAATCAATCCCTGACACCCCAAAATTCCAACTGTACGAATTAGCGTTTGTGCTATTATTATTAAAATCCACCGTCAGCTCATCACACAAGATATCCGGCGCAAAGAATGAGGAGACTATCTCTCCACAATCACTCACATTAAATTGAAAATCTCTCTTGGTGGAAGACAACAACTGCCCATTCCGAAATTCTTGAATACAGACACCTACGACAAATTGCCCTACCGAGTTAGGTACGGCAAACATCTGGCCGGTCACCGGATCAATCGTCAAAGGTACGCCCCCCAAAAAATCATCCACGCTAAAGGGCGGGCTTATCAAAGGGACTTCTTGGTCAATAGGGACTTCCGGTGGCTGTGGCTTAGGATTGCCCACACTAGAGTGCTGACCGCCCAAAAACGGCATACACAAGGAATAAACAATCGAGTCGCCATCCACATCCGTGGCAGAGTGGTCAAAATCTAAAGGCTGTCCGACACAAATCGCTACCGGCGGCCAATTGACAAACACCGGGCTAGTATTGCATTGCGTCATAGACTCCCCGGTCATCTCGGTAACAAATGTAGCCCCCGTTTCCAGTGGATTATAAATATTTACGACAGTTTCATTGCGACAGCAACGCTGATAAACAATGGTATAACCATCCGGCTCATAAGGCAAGCTAATGGTATCCACGTACTGCATTACTTCCACGCATACATTCGGGGGCACCACCAAGCAAGGGTCATCCAAGCTCACACTGAGCGTATCAGTGGGTGTTGCCAGCATTCTCAAATCATACTTTGCATCATCCAAGTAGGAGACAAAAAAGCCAACAGATGCCGTGTCATCAAAAAAGACTTCGCCATAAAAACAATCTCGGTAAACAGTCAATGTAATTTGGTACAGGTCATTACCAAGGCATTCGTAGCCAATCTCGCCGCCCACGATGTGTGTTGCCCTTGCGGGAAAAAGAACCGATAACGACAACAAACTAACAAGAACCAATCGTTTTAACTTGTTCATAATCACAAAGATACGAATTGACAAGTTAACTAGGTGGATTTAATTTTGTTGGGGTGCATTTAGCTCACCCCACTCCTACTCCATTGTGGTGCTCGTGAATCTCCTTCGTCGAATTCATTTTGTCGTATATTTATTAGACTATGTAACAATGGTTGCTTTAAACAAATGTGGCTAACAATCTGGCCGCAAAGTTTTTTGTTCCATTTTTGCGTGGCCCAAAAAGGCCACTTCATTCCAAGGCGTTTTTGGGAGGCTGTCTCTAATTTAATCTACACTGCCGTTTAAATACTGACAATCAATATCTTATCGAAGAAGGTAAAGTCCCAAAACCCAAAAATAATCCTAAATTTTCTCCAAGGTTTCAAAAATTCTTAACGGATTATTTTTTATATTCCGATAGCTATCGGAAGGAATGAAGATGTCAATTTTTCTTGTAAAAAAATTGATAGGGCTGGCATCATTGGCCATATCCTAGCATCAATTTATTAAAATACGAATCTCAATATACGATATTTTGAAATGCACCCTTTTGTTGTCGAAACTAATGGTCTCGCATACAATCCCGCCTAGCAATCGCTTCGCGCTTAGCAATCTAGCGATAGCGTCATTAATTATCTCTTTTCTCGAAGTTTTCCTTCTTCTTATCTTCAATTCGTCTAACGATCAAATAAATGATGACAATAAAGACCGCCAGCAAGACAAGTGCTTCAAAAGAAAGCATTACAATGATAGGCCAAGGCATACTATTTGAGTTTTACGGCAGTTCCGTAGGCCATGATCTCGGCGGCACCTTGCATCACCATAGCTGTGGAAAAGCGGAGATTAATAATGGCATCGGCGCCCAATTTTTCAGCATCTTGGCTCATCCGCTGCATGGCCTGTTCTCGAGATTGTGCTTGCAGCTTGGTATATTCGGTGATTTCACCGCCGACAATATTTTTTAAACCGGCCATAAAGTCACGTCCAACGTTTCGAGCACGGACGGTGCTACCACGAGCGATGCCGAGTATTTCAGCTACTTCTTTGTTGGGGATAAAATCTGTGGTGGTAATAATCATATCGATTGGTTTTATTTGGTTGAATGGTTGTTCATTTGGTGTACAAAACAAAACGATGTTACTTAGTCATAGACGGGAAGAACATCTGACAATGCTTGTCTTGTAACCTGAGTTCGACCAAACCTTTGGATTCAGAAAACAAAGTAAAATTTACCTAGGAGTTGACAATTACCTTTGTT